>JABUQX010072061.1:0-32899 GCA_015478945.1 Trachelipus rathkii
TATATATTATATATATATACTATATATATATATATATATATTATATACTATTATACATATATAATATATATATATTATATATATATATATATAATTATATATATAATATATATATTATAATATATAATTATATATTATATATATATATATATATATATATATATATATATATATATATATATATATATATATTAGGATTGTGCCGAATATTCGGTAAGTATTCGGTATTCGGCCTATTCGGCCAAAATACCGAATATCGTTATTCGGCTTTTTGCCGAACTATTCTGGCCGAATATGATCTTTATAAACAATAAATTACGTCAACATTAGGGAAAGTTATTTCAATTTAAATTTGAAATTTTAGAAACTTATTTCCAAAAAAATTAAAATATATAGGCCAAATTTTGTAGCCAATATTGGGCCGAAAATCTTTGTCATTTGTCAGCATACCTATAAAGGGCTTGACCATTTTTCAATATTCTAAAAAATAGAATTCATGTTAGTGATGCGGGATAAGGACCCAAACAATTGGTAGCTGGTATAAGGGAGAGTGGTTTGCTATCAATTTCATGTTTTTTTCACATGTTGCAACTATTGCATTCACGACTTCAATATTATGTCAGAAGTCTGTTAAAGAAATTTTTACTTACAGAAGCATATCCTCGTCATTTTCACCATTCGCCAACGGCAGCTGCAAAGCTTAAAACTTTACAGATCCAGCTGAATGTCAAACAGCATAAATTTAATTTCAGACGTTTCTACCACGCTGGAACAGAACTTTATGAGATGCTTAAAAGATTGTCTTGAAACAAAAAAGTTCCCTATCCATATTTTACGCTGCCTGAATGCGAATCGAAAATGTTGACTGATTTTCAGTGGCAAAATTTATTCCATTTACTTGAGCCATTTGACAACATCACTAAAACAAGCATTAAAAGTGAAGTAACAGTCGCCCAAATGATCCCTTCCATTTTAGTAATAAATCTATTTTTAAATATTGCCAATTAAAAGCAAAAAGCTTCAGTGGAATAATTACACTCGTTTGAAGAGTTTAAGAAATCAGTAGAAAAAGACTTTCTAAGTTTTCTTATGTGATAATCTTTGGCTGGTAGCCTACTTTTCTTAGATCTTGCGTTTCAGCTAATTTTCAACACTGAATCAATTGAATCAGTAAAAAAATGGTCGTTGAGGCATGGAAAGAAATGCATGAAAAATTTTAGCTCCTGACTCTTCTACTGACGATGATTCACGTAGTGGGTGGAAAGTGAAGCTGAAGTTCCATGTTTCACTTCTTTAATGGATCTTTTTAAAGAAATTGTGGCATCAAAATCGTTATACAGAAAAGAAAGTGAGATTGAAAAAAGAAAGTCCCATTCTTCTGACGATGTGATTATTGTACATAAACCATAAAAGGTACGCGGAATTTACATCAAGAAATTAAACAATATATAAGGTTTGCCTACTGTTTGACCACGTGACAAGACAATGATATTCCCTCAATTGGTGGGAAAACACTGGAAATAGTAATATTGAATTTGAAAAAACTTAAAACTAAAATACCTTTCAGCTTCACCGTCATCAGAGTCGAAAGTGAAGAATATTTAGAACAGGAGGTAATATTTATTGAAAAAGCCACCAGAAATAGGTTATCCCCTGAAAATGGAAAACTGCTAATGTTCTGTCATTTTAACCTTAGGGCTTATTCAAATGAAGTTTAGGTTAATATCTTTAACTACGAAAAACTTTTCAGTTTTTCATTTTAATTATTTTTAATTATGTGAATAGTTTGCTATAGGTAAGAAAAAGTTATTTACTTTTTGTTTTATATTACTTTGTATATAACATTGGTAAACATGAAATTTCTTGGATGGGGTTTTGCAATTGATTGATTATTGTTGTGCTGATTCCAAAAATGTGATCGGTTTTTGCATATCACATCGCATTTGTGAGATATTTGTGTGTAACACAGCATTTTGTAAAATTTTATGATTTTTTACCTTTTTTCAAAGAGGGTCTATCACAATTTATTGGGATATATATATATATATTATATAATACCTAATATATTATATATATAAATATATATACTATATATATATATATATATATATATATATATATATATATATATGATATATTATATATATATATATATTATATATAATATATATATGTGGATATATAAAGGGAGAGAAACAAATCGCAATGATATGATACAGGTCTTTGATAGATATATGTTAAAAATATAATACAACCTATGAATAAAGAGTAATATGGACAACAATGAATGTAATAGATGGAATGGGTTTAGTTAATGTAAACATACCTACGATGGTAGTAAACTTTCTCTTCGTTAGACAGATCTACTGTGCATTAGCGTATACAATGGAATATCCCCTCATCAAGGCCGCCAACAATAGCGTCGGCCATCATATTGAATCCCACTTATGCCCCTGGTAACGTCCTTCATGAACTTTAGATCTTGATGGAAGCGTTCCCCCTGCTCATCACTAACATCCGCTAGGTTATCCGGAAATTTTTTTAGGTGAGAATGTGTAAGTAGTGCAATTTTATACTCATTCTACATCCATTAGAATGAAAACTGTTTAGCAGTTCCTGTACAATTTAGTGGTTCTCGGCTTTTCCTGCTTCCCCAGAAAATTATGTTGCTACATCTGGAAAAAGCATTCCTCAGAGCTCCGAACTCTTGCCTCTTAACACAGTTTCATTTGTTGTAGCAAAAGTATTTAACAAAGTTATAAAGCGCGAGCGAATTCAGAGCGGAGAGGGAAGCGCGTCGCCCGTATTTTGGTGGGCCTCATGTGCAAATTATTCCCATGATGTTTTCTCTTACTCTCTCCAACGTTCAGGACGCGAGAGGAGATGTTCCTTGAAGACAATTTTATAAAGCTTTAGGCACGGAAACATTCACCATCATGTGGTCCAGGGTTCTTTTCACAAAATTTTTTCATCAAAACCAAGTTTTTATGTGTAGCCTGGCTAGTGGAGGTTAAGATTGATGTTCTTCTCTCCTGCTTTACAGAGTTGGTTCACGTTACGATGTTCTTCACTGGCGTTCAAAAGTTTCCCTCGGTCGGCCATCTCTCTTTTGCGTCCAGTGATCGCTTTTGCGCTACCGATCTCTTGTCTGCTGAAATTACACAGGAAGCGAGGGGATTATGTGGGTGAAACCTGAGCTTGCTCGAACGCCCGCACTCTTTTACCATTTTGAGATCGACGCATATTTACCATATCCATGTAGCTACCTGATATTGTAGCCTCTCCAAACGGTCTGTCTTGATTTTTGCATACTTCTCGCATTCATACTAATAATTGCTTATCTCGCGTAGCGCACTACTGTAGAGCCGAAGCATACCTGTCTCGCCCGGATTTTTCTTTGTGTAAACCGACTACACCACTTTAAACCTGCTCTTGGAAGTGTCAAAAAAAACAGTTCGCCACTGTTCACCATGCATTGTCATGCTGGGTTCATCAAGCCCATTAAGCTCGAGTTAGTAGGTCCTTGCAAACTTCCACTGACTAATATGACTACAAAGGCGTTACTCATTTGATCTGGCAGGGCTCTACAGCCATGCCTACTCTCGATTTGCTTCTCTCATGCTACTCGAATGTCAACTAATGTTATCTCTTTTGTGCACAGTTGCGAAGTCCCCATATTTCTGTAGTGTCTCTCATTTTCTCAGATTCAAAACCTCGCAGGAGAGCCAACAGACTCAGAGGAGAACAAACTTCGGTCTAATCATTACGAACTTCTTCATGGACATAGAATCGGCCTTTCAGTTTCATCCCTGGGAGCGGTGAACAAATGAGCGGACCATCCGACTGTATTTCAGATGGATGGTAGACATCATCAGCGTCAACTTGGCATCACTCACAGTTAGTAATGTAATCTCTGTACTAATATTCAGTTTCACATAGCTTCTCCGAATATTGGACGCTCTCACTGTTTTAAACTTGCTTGCTTACTGTACGAATATGTCGCGAAGGTCAACGTTCTATACAGCCTACGTAGTCGTGCACATGAATTTTGTCATTAACCTAGTTTAATATCAAAAATAAATATATCGGTGAAGATCTCTTCTCTCGAGTGTGAGCAACGAAAACGGATGTGAATACAGCAACATTCCCGAGAATATATATTGGAATTCAGCAACCTGCTCCGTTTAGTTAACTTATATATCTGGCTTACCAAAGTTCCTATATCCAAGCAATAAATTCACCTTCATTGTTGACAGGTGTTAAGTTTTCTTTATTTCTATATAATGGAGTAGCATAACCCGAACTCTTTGTAATATAAACTATTCGGTTACGTTTTTCCGAATGCGAATGTTGATATTATTTCGGTATTGAATATTCGCGTATTCGGCATGAATACTTTTAGCCCGAATAATTCTCCGGGTGGATCTCGGCTTTTTCACTATTTCGGCACATCCCTAATATATATATATATATATATATATATATATATTATATATGTATATAAGTAATGATTAAAATGTATAGTAATAAGTATATATATATTTATTAAATTATATATATATTACTATCTATATATAGTATATATATATATATATACTATATATTACTATAATTATATATATATATATACCCTTTTCCAATAAATTATAAGGGATTATCTTCAAATAAATGTTAATATTTAATTGAATCAACATAAATTTCTTTCATTGGATGGGTATTGTTTTTAGCCCTAATTCCCCTACGTCACGGTTATACATAAGAATGACCTTTTTGAAAGTTTGCGAAAAATGGCTAAATAAATGCATGCAATTACAGAAATTTCATTGAGTTTTTAATCTTATTCTTCGAATTATGAAAATTCAGCACACAAACCTAATAAAATAAAAAATATACACTTATGCTACCAAATTTGTATAACAATCCTACCAGTACAGTGAAAGATTGGTAAAGAAAATTCATAGTTACCTAGAGGTATAATGTACATAGTAAGTGTCGTACATTTATAATTCTATTTCGTGGCGACCCAAACCTGAGTTGCCAAATCCTTTTTCCAGAAAAAATAATTAGTTTATTTTTTAAACTTAAAAATTTTAAAACTTTTCTTTTTTAACGAGTTGTAAACACGATTCTGTGCAGATTGAGTAAAATTTTGGTACACTGTGTAATGACGAATATATAATAAACTTGTTTATATTTTTATTTTAGATTTTACAGTTTCTAAATAAGTCCATAAGTCTTGAAGGTGATCGTCGATAATTATTTGATTTGGGACTATGGATTTATAAAAAAGCTATACAACCTGCTGGCGTCTTAATCAATAGTTGCTCTTTCTTCGAACTTTTTAAAGGTTTGTCAAGTTCTGGTTTAATTTTCCTCCCCCCAAAAATTTTAAACCGTATTTCATACCTTGTAATACCAGACACCTCAATGACCAATCAAGATTCCGTATCAAAGAAATTTTGATAACTGCCAGGTAATTACACTATAAGTCCCGACTACCTATATTTTAAAAAAAAAGCACTTTGAGCATTATTAATTTATAATTCTGTGGACAGACTGATTGTTTCTAATATTACCATTTTCAAGATCTATAACCTTCTTAATCTCACACCAGTATAAACGCAGACATTAAATGATCATATGTTTATCTCTGTTTTGGCCTCCAGAATGTGATGAGTTCTTTATGCCAAATCCGACATGTGTAGTTTTATGACGTCCGGCTCATATATAAGAGCAAGGTGATGTTTCATCTAATCCCCTTTCTGTTATCTATATTTCATATAAACAAGACTAGCCATCTTTCTACACGATATCTCAAAGCGAGTATGAAACTTGTAAGGACAATACGTAATATACACTTACCACATGACAATAGGTGTACTAGGAAATCTTCACTACATATGAGATTTATATATTTCTGTCTAATAATTTGTTACCATTTATTTAAACTCTCTGCCACCAGCGTTCTCTCTCCATCTCTCGATCCATCCAATTATAAAATCTTCATATATATATAAAGACTCGAGAATATAGTATAGATTATAAATAAGTATTTTCATAATACTAAGTAATATATTATATCTATACTATATACTATAAGTAATATATATATAATATTTATTATTATATATATAATATATATATGTTAACATATATATATATATATATATTATATATATATATACTATATATATTATAATATTATATATATTTTATATATATATATATATATATATATATATATATATATATATATATATATATATACATTATATTATATATATAATATTATATATATATTTTATATAGTATATATATATATATATATATATAGATATATAGTATTATATATATAGATATATATATAATATTATTTAATATATATATATATAATATAAACATATATATATATATAATATATATATATCAATATATATATATATATATATATATATATATATATATATTACATATATATATTATAATATTATAAATAAATAATATTATATATACATATAGAATTATATATATATATATATAATATATATTATTATATATAACAATCTAATATATATACATATATATACTGTATTGAATAGCGGTACCTATATACTATTATCATATATACTATATGTTTAGTCCTATTTTTATTTATATAATATATATGAAATAAAATGGGTCGGTGTGCCATGTCCAAATGTTTATGCAAAGGGAGAAATTTCATTTCAACGCATAGGTCTTGGAATTATGTTTAAGGTATAATAATGTGATGATACTTAAGTAATATACTTACTACATAACTTTTATTATATTATATATATATTAATTACTAGTGAGCTGACGGAATATAAATATATAATATGATATAAATTTACTGATTCAGTATAGATTGTGTGATATTATATATGTGAGATTTAAATGATGAATTAAAAATATATAGGAAATTAACTTAACTACATAAAATTTAATAAAAATTTACCACGTGACATATAATAATAAAACCAGTTTTATTTAGGAATTAGAAATATCTCTAGTAGGAGAATAATATAAATTGAGAGAACTTAAGAAAATTCAAGCATTCATTTATTTCTTATAAGATCAGACAAGAACTATAATGAGAGAAGAAGCTGACGAGAGTGCGTGATCAGAGTTTCTACACCGATGACGGCAGAATTTGCTTTTCTTATTTTTTCAGCCAACTGTAATAACTCAGGCGAATAAGAAGATTTTTATAAATATTCATCATTTTGATAATTATTTGGTTAATTTAAAATTAAAGTTTTTAACGGTATCTTTCAGGTATTTTCAGCATTTGGTATATGAAATGCAATTTCAAAAAAGCAGAAAAGAAAATTTATTAATATGTTTTAGGTGTCTTATATTGACGTTTTTTAATGAAATCTTCAATATTTGTTTTCAATATACACAATATTTCATTAGTTGTGAAAACCTGTTTTTAAATTAAAAATTTTAAACTTTAAATTTTTCATTTTTTCTTAAATTTTCACATTACAAATTTAGAACTCTTAAAAGTACGATTTTTCCTAAATTTTCAACATTGAAATTATTTTGGTAAATCTTAAATTTGAGTTTTTTTACGGGATTTTCAGCTTTGGAAAAATAATGTGTTTCATTGAAATGCAATTTAAAAAGCAGAAAAGACGAATTTATTTTATTAGTTTTATGTGTCTTAAATTGACGTTTTTTAATGAAATTTCAATATTTGTTTTTATATACCAAATATTTCATTAGTTGTGAAAACCTGTTTTAATAAAAAATTTTAACTTCTAAAATTACGCTTTTTTAAATTTCACATTACAAATTTAGTACTCTTAAAAGTACGATTTTTCCTAAATTTCAACATTTGAAATTATTTGGTAATTCTTAAAATTGAGTTTTTAACGGTATTTTCAGCATTTGAAAAAATAATGTGTTTCATTGAAATGCAATTTCAAAAAGCAGAAAAGCGAATTTATTAATTAGTTTTAGGTGTCTTAAATTGACGTTTTTTATTGAAATTTCAATAATTTGTTTTTTATATAATACCCAAGAATTTCATTAGTGTGAAAACTGTTTTAAATAACAAATTTTTAAATTTCTAAAATTACGCTTTTGCTTAAATTTTTCACACATTACAATTTAGAACTCTTAAAGTACGATTTTTCCTAAAATTTCAACTTTGAAATTATTTGTTAATATCTTAAAAATTGAGTTTTTAACGGTATTTTCAGCATTTGAAAAAATAATGTGTTTCATTGAAATGCAATTTCAAAAATCAGAAAAGACAATTTATTAATTGTTTTAGGTGTCTTAATTAGTTTTAGGTGTCTTAAATTGACGTTTTTTAATGAAATTTCAATATTTGTTTTTACATACCAAATATTTCATTATTGTGAAAAACCTGTTTTAATAAAAATTTTAACTTTTAAAATTAAGCTTTTTAATATTTCACATTACAAATTTAGAACTCCTTAAAAAGTACCATTTTCCTAAATTTCAACATTTCGAAAATTATTTGTTAAATCTTAAATTGAGTTTTTAACGGTATTTTTGCAAGCAATTTTGAAAAAATATGTGTTTCATTTAAATGCAATTTCCAAAAAAGCAAGAAAGAGAATTTATAATAGTTTTAGTGTCTTAAATTGGACCGTTTTTAATGAACCATTTTCAAATAATTGTGGTCTTTTATATACCACCAAATAAATAATTCATTAGTTGTGAAAACCTTGTTTATTTAAAAAAAAGTTTTTTCTTCTAAAATTACGCTTTTTCTTAAATTTTCACATTACAAATTTAGAACTCTTAAAAGTACGATTTTTCCTAAATTTCAACATTTGAAATTATTTGGTAAATCTTAAAATTGAGTTTTTAACGGAATTTTCAGCATTTGAAAAAATAATGTGTTTCATTGAAATGCTATTTCAAAAAGCAGAAAAGTACCTTATATTTCAGTTCTAGAAAGTTTTAAGAGAACCGTTTTCAAAATGAAATTTTCAATATTTGTTTTTATATACCAAATATTTCATTAGTTGTGAAAACCTGTTTTAATAAAAAATTTTAACTTCTAAAATTACGCTTTTTCTTAAATTTTCACATTACAAATTTAGAACTCTTAAAAGTACGATTTTACCTAAATTTCAACATTTGAAATTATTTGGTAAATCTTAAAATTGAGTTTTTAACGGTATTTTCAGCATTTGAAAAAATAATGTGTTTCATTGAAATGCAATTTCAAAAAGCAGAAAAGAGAATTTATTAATAGTTTTAGGTGTCTTAAATTGACGTTTTTTAATGAAATTTCAATATTTGTTTTTTTATATACGCAAATATTTGTTCATGATGTGAAAGACCTGTTTTAGTATAAAGATGAATGTTAACGTTCTATTATATTACGGCTTTTTTAAATTTCACATTACAAATTTAGAACTCTAAAGTACGATTTTTCCTAAATTTCAACATTTGAAATTATTTGTTAAATCTTAAAATTGGAGTTTTTAACGGTATTTTCAGCAGTATATGCACAACTAATAAGGAGTTTAGTTTATCTACGAGGATATGCTCTAAAACAAAGAGAAAATTTTCACATAATAGTTTTAGGTGTCTTAAATTGACGTTTTTTAATGAAATTTCAATATTTGTTTTTATATACCAAATATTTCATTAGTTGTGAAAACCTGTTTTAATAAAAATTTTAACTTCTAAAATTACGCTTTTGCTTAAATTTTCACATTACAAATTTAGAACTCTTAAAAGTACGATTTTTCCTAAATTTCAACATTTGAAATTATTTGGTAAATCTTAAAATTGAGTTTTTAACGGTATTTTCAGCATTTGAAAAAATAATGTGTTTCATTGAAATGCTATTTCAAAAAGCAGAAAAGTTAATTTATTATTAGTTTTAGGTGTCTTAAATTGACGTTTGTAAATGAAATTTCAATATTTAGTTTTATATACCAAATATTTCATTAGTTGTGAAAACCTGTTTTAATAAAAAATTTTAACTTCTAAAATTACGCTTTTTCTTAAATTTTCACATTACAAATTTAGAACTCTTAAAAGTACGATTTTTCCTAAATTTCAACATTTAAATTAATGCTTTGGTTTGATGTATTTACATTTACTTTGTTAACGCCTTTTTTCAACAATTTGAAAAATATATTGTTTGTATTGAAATTCATTCAAAATGGAGACGGGACTTATTATTGTTTTTAGGTTCTCTATTTATATTGAACGTTTTTTATGTCAATTATATTATTATTTGTTTTATTATATACCAAATTTCAGTGATGTTGAAGAAACCTGTTTTTAATAAAATTTATCTTTATAAATGACGCTTTTTCCTAAATTTCACATTAAAATTTAGGACTTTCATTAAAAGTATGTTTCCTAAATTTCAAAATTGAAATTATTTGGTAAATCTTAAAATTGAGTTTTTAACGGTATTTTCAGCATTTGAAAAAATAATGTGTTTCATTGAAATGCAATTTCAAAAAGCAGAAAAGAGAATTTATTAATTGTTTTAGGTGTCTTAAATTGACGTTTTTTAATGAAATTTCAATATTTGTTTTTATATACCAAATATTTCATTAGTTGTGAAAACCTGTTTTAATAAAAAATTATAAAACCTTCTTAAAATTAGGCTTTTTCTAAAATTTTCACGATTACAGAATTTAGAACTCTTAAATTACGATTTTTCCTAATTTCAACATTTGAAATTATTTGTAAATCTAAAATTGAGTTTTTCACTGGGATTTCAGCATTTTTGTGAAAAATAATGTGTTTGCTATTGAAATCAATTTCAAAAAGCAGAAAAGCTAATTTTATTAATAGTTTTTAGGTGTCTAAACTTGGACGTTTTTTAAATGAATTTTCAATATTTGTTTTAATACACCAAATATTTCATTAGTTTGAAAACCTGTTTTAATAAAAAATTATAACTTCTAAATTAAACGCCTTTTTCTTAATTTTCAACTTACAAAATTAGAACTTTAAAGTACGAAATTTTCCTAAAATTTCCACATTTGAAATATATTTTGGTAAATCTTTAAAATTGAGTTTTTTAACGGTATTTTCAGCATTCTGAAAAAATATTGTTTCATTGAAAATGCAATTTCAAAAGCAGAAAAAGTTAATTTTTAAAATTAATTGTTTTAGGTGTCTAAATTGCGTTTTTTTTTTAATGAAATTCAATATTTGTTTTTATATAACCAAATATTTCATTAGTTGTGGAAAACCTGTTTTAATAAAAATTTTAACTTCTAAAATTACGCTTTTTCTTAAATTTTCACATTACAAATTTAGAACTCTTAAAAGTACGATTTTTCCTAAATTTCAACATTTGAAATTATTTGGTAAATCTTAAAATTGAGTTTTTAACGGTATTTTCAGCATTTGAAAAAATAATGTGTGTTTTCATTGAAATGCCAATTTCAAGAAGCTGAAAGTGAATTTTTTTATCATTTAGTGTCTAATTGACGGTTTTTTTAATGGAAATTTCCAATATTGTTTTTTTTTTATACAAATATTTTATTATTTTTGAAAAACCTGTTTTTATAAAAAAAATTAACTTCTAAAATTACGCTTTTTCTTATTTTAATACAAATTTAGAACTCTTAAAAGTACGATTTTTCCTAAATTTCAACATTTGAAATTATTTGGTTAATTTTAAAATTGAGTTTTTAACGGTATTTTCAGCATTTGAAAAAATAATGTGTTTCATTGAAATGCAATTTCAAAAAGCAGAAAAGAGAATTTATTAATTGTTTTAGGTGTCTAAATTGAAGTTTTTTTAATGAAATTTCAATATTTGTTTTTATATACCAAATATTTTATTAGTTGTGAAAACCTGTTTTAATAAAAAATTTTAACTTCTAAAATTACGCTTTTTCTTAAATTTTCACATTACGAATTTAGAACTCTTAAAAGTACGATTTTTCCTAAATTTCAACATTTGAAATTATTTGGTAAATCTTAAAATTGAGTTTTTAACGGTATTTTCAGCATTTGAAAAAATAATGTGTTTCATTGAAATGCAATTTTAAAAAGCTGAAAAGTGAATTTATTAATAGTTTTAGATGTCTTAAATTGACGTTTTTTAATGAAATTTCAATATTTGTTTTTATATACCAAATATTTCATTAGTTTTCAAAACCTGTTTTAATAAAAAAATTTAACTTCTAAAATTACGCTTTTTCTTAAATTTTCACATTAAAAATTTAGAACTCTTAAAAGTACGATTTTTCCTAATTTTCAACATTTGAAATTATTTGTTAAATCTTAAAATTGAGTTTTTAACGGTATTTTCAGCATTTGAAAAAATAATGTGTTTCATTGAAATGCAATTTCAAAAAGCAGAAAAGAGAATTTATTAATTGTTAATGAAATTAATTAATGAAATCTATTAATTTTTATCTTTTTATATACCAAAAGTCTGTATACGTGGGGACACCATATTTTTTTCAAACTTTTAACTTCTAAAATTAACGCGCTTTTTCTTAAATTTTCACATTACAAATTTAGAACTCTTAAAAGTACGATTTTTCCTAAATTTCAACATTTGAAATTATTTGTTAAATCTTAAAATTGAGTTTTTAACGGTATTTTCAGCATTTGAAAAAATAAATGTGTTTCATTGAAATGCAATTTCAAAAAGAAAAAAACGAATTTATTAATTGTTTTAGGTGTCTAATTGACGTTTTTTTAATGAAATTTCAATATTTGTTTTTATATACCAAATATTTCATTAGTTGTGAAAACCTGTTTTAATAAAAAATTTTAACTTCTAAAATTACGCTTTTTCTTAAATTTTCACATTTCGAATTTAGAACTCTTAAAAGTACGATTTTTCCTAAATTTCAACATTTGAAATTATTTGGTAAATCTTAAAATTGAGTTTTTAACGGTATTTTCAGCATTTGAAAAAATAATGTGTTTCATTGAAATGCAATTTCGAAAAGTCGCACTTTTAAGAGTTCTAAATTTGTAATAGTTTTAGATGTCTTAAATTGACGTTTTTTAATGAAATTTCAATATTTGTTTTTATATACCAAATATTTCATTAGTTGTGAAAACCTGTTTTAATAAAAAAATTTAACTTCTAAAATTACGCTTTTTCTTAAATTTTCACATTACAAATTTAGAACTCTTAAAAGTACGATTTTTCCTAAATTTCAACATTTGAAATTATTTGTTAAATCTTAAAATTGAGTTTTTAACGGTATTTTCAGCATTTGAAAAAATAATGTGTTTCATTGAAATGCAATTTCAAAAAGCAGAAAAGAGAATTTATTAATTGTTTTAGGTGTCTTAAATTGACGTTTTTTAATGAAATTTCAATATTGTTTTTATATACCAAATATTTCATTAGTTGTGAAAACCTGTTTTAATAAAAAAATTTTAACCTTCTAAAAATTACGCTTTTTCTTAAATTTTTCACTTTCGAATTTAAGAACTCTTAAAAGTACGATTTTTACTAAATTTCAACATTTGAAATTTAGAAAATATTTCATTTGGTAATTCTTAAAATTGAGTTTTTAACGGTATTTTCAGTATTTTAAAAATAATGTGTTTCATTGAAATGCTATTTCAAAAGCTGAATAGGTGAATTTATATAATAGTTTTAGAGGTCAAGAGAATTTGACTTTTTTTAATTGACATTTGTTCAATAATTTGTTTTTAGTCATACCAAATATTTCATTAGTTGTGAAAACCTGTTTTAATACAAATTTTAACTTCTAAAATTAGCTTTTTCTTAATTTTCACATTACAAATTTAAACTCTAAAATGTACGATTTTTCCTAAATTCAACATTTGAAATTATTTGGTAATTCGTAAATTGAGTTTTTAACGGTATTTTTCAGCATTGTTTGAAAAAATATGTGTTTCATTGAAATGCAATTTCAAAAAGCAGAGAAAAAAGAATTTATTTAATAGTTTTAGGTGTCCTTAAATTGACGTTTTTTTAATGAAATTTTCAATATTTGTTTTTATATCCAAATATTTCATGTAGTTGTGAAAACCTGTTTTTAATAAAAATTTTAACTTCTAAGAAAATTACGCTGTTTGCTTAAATTTTTCGACATTACAAATTTTAGAACTCTAAAAGTACGATTTTTTCTAAATTTTTTAATGAAATTATTTGTTAAATCTTAAAATTGATTTTTAACGGTATTTTTTCAAGCATTTGAAAAAATAAATGTGTTTCATTGAAATGCAATTTCAAAAGCAGAAAAAGGAATTTATTAATTGTTTTGTGTTAAATTGACGTTCGTTTTTTAAATGAAATTTCAAATAATTTGGTTTTATATACCAACAAATATATATATATATCGTTTTCGGTTTTATTAATAATAAATTTAACTTTCTAAATTTACGCTTTTTCTTAAATTTTTCACATTACAACATTTAGAATCTTAAATATTAGTGTGAACGGATTTTTCCTAAATTTCAGACATTTGAAATTATTTTGTTTATTCTTAAAATTGAAGTTTTTTTAACGTAATTTTTCAGTTCATTTGAAAAGATAATGTGTTTATTGAAATGCAATTTCAAGAAACAGAAAAGAAATAGAAATTTATTAATAGTTTTAGGTGTCTTAAATTGACGTTTTTTTAATGAAATTTTCAATATTGTTTTTAATACCAATTATTTAGTTTTCTATGTTTTTTGTGGTGTGAGAGTAAGTGCTCTTGTTTTATATAGTAATAGATAGATTGTTTTATATTCGTGCTGTTCTGTAAGTTTGTTATTTTGTTCACGTGTCCTATTGTTTCTTATATTTGTCGTTGGGGTTTTATAAGCATTTTTAGAACTTCTTAAAGCAAACTAATTATTACTAAATTACAAATATTTGAAATGGGATTTATCAAATCTTAAAATTGAGTTTTTAACGTATTTTCAGCATTTTTGAAAAAAATATAATGTGTTCATTTAAATGCAATTTTTCAAAAAGCGAAAAGTGAATTTATTGAATATTTTTTAGATGTCTTAAATGACGTTTTTTTAATGAATATTTTCAATATTTTTGGTTTTTTATATAACCAGAATATTTCATTAAGTTTTTTGAAACCCTGTTTTTAATAAAAAAAATTAACTTCTTATATAATAACGCCTTTTCTTAAATTTTCACATTATCAAATTTAGAACTCTTTAAAGTAAGCGATTTTTCCTAAATTTCAACATTTGAAATTATTTGTGGTTAAATCTTAAATTGAGTTTTTAACGGTATTATTTACAGCATTTGAAAAATAATGTGTTTATCTGAAATGCATTTCAAAAACAAGAAAGAGAATTATTTATTGTTTTAACGGTGTCTATAATTGATCGTTTTTTTTAATGAAATTTCAATATTTGTTTTTATATACCAAATATTTCATTAGTTGTGAGAACCTGTTTTAATTATAGAAGTTAAACTTCTAAAATTACGCTTTTTTCTTAAAATTTCACATTACAAATATAAAAACTTCTTAAAAGTACGATTGTTTCCTAAATTCAACATTGAATTATTTGTAATTCTTAATAATTTAAGATGTTTTAACGGTATTTTCCGCATTTGAAAAATAATGGTGTTTCATTGAAATGCATTTCAAAAAGCAGCAAAGAGAATTTTATAATCAGTTTTTTAGGCTGTCTTAAATTTGGACTGTTTTTTAATGAAATTTTCAATATTGTTTTTATATACCAAATATTTTGTTAATTGTGAAAACCCTTGTGTTTATAAAGAAATTTTACACTTCTAAAATTACGCTTTGCTTCAATTTTCACATTACAAATTTTTAGAACTCTTAAAAGTACGAATTTTTTATATTTCAACATTTTGAAATTATTTTGTTTAAAATCTTAAAATGGAGTTTTTAATGCTTTGTCTCAGTAATATTTAAACCCTAATGGTGCTCCGATTTAATGCAGATTTTCAAAAGGCAGAAAAAGAGAATTTATTAAATAGTTTTTAGTGTCTTAAATTACCGTTTTTTAATGAAATTTCAAATATTTGTTTTTATTATAACCAAATATTTCATTAGTTTGTGAGAAAGCCTGTTTTTAATATAAAGATTTTAACTTTATAAATATTACGCTTTTTGGGCTTTATAATTTTTCGTCACATTAAGCAAATTATATAGACTCTTAGAAGATGCCTATACGATTTTTTCTAAATGAACTGCTTTAAGATAGATTATTTGGTAAATCTTTAAAATTGTAAGTTTTGCAGTCGGAGTTTTAGACGAAATGAAAGAAATTAATTGCAATACTTTAATGCAAAGTTCCTAAGCTCCTATCTTGTAAGGTCATAAAAGTTTAATTTTATTATTGAGTTTTAGGTGTCTTAAGCATTGAGTTGTGAAATGAAATTTCAATATAGGTTTTATATACCAAATATTTTCATTAGTTGTGAAACCTGTTTTTGAAGATAAATAAATTGTCTTCTAAAATTAAACGTCTTTTTTCCTTTAAGATTTTTCTACATTACAAATTTAGCACTCTTAAAAGAGTACGTTTTCTCCTAAATTTCAACATTTGAAATTGAATTGGTGAATTCTTAAATATTAAGTTTTAGAAAGACGTGTTATTTTTCAGCATTCTGAAGAATAATGAATGTGTTTTCAGTTGATAATCAATTGTCAGAAAAGCAGAAAAGGAGAATTTAATTTTAATTTGTTTGTAGTGGGGTTGGTCTAAATTTGGACTTTTTAATGGAAATTTTTTAATGATTGTTTTTATATACCCCAAATAATGTGTCATAGTTGTGAAAACCTGTTTTAAATAATGAACGTTTTAACTTGCTAAAATTACGTCTTTTTTCTTAAATTTTCTTATTACGAAATTTGTAATTTAGAACTCTTAAAGATACGATGTTTTGGTCCTAAACTGTCAACATTCGAAATATTTTGGTTATTTCTGTAAAAATTTTGAGTTATTTAACGCGGGTATTTGTCAGCAATATTTTGATATAATAATGTGTTTCATTGATTAGATCGCAGTATTTCATAAAGCAGGAAAAGTATGAATTTATTAATAGTTGTTTATGTGTGTTCCTTTTGTATAAAATTTGGGGATCGGTTTTTTTTAGTGAAATTCAATTTTGGTTTTTATATAACTCAAGATTTGATTGTCTTGCATTAGTTGTGTGATGAAATAACTAGAGTGTGAGATACATAAATGTTAACATTTAAAATTAATGGACGGATTTTCTTAAAATTTCAATTTGTTTCACATTTATTTGGTTATTTGATTTGTTAAATCTTTAGAAAAATTGAGTTTTTACGGGATTTTCAGCATATTGAAAAAAATAATGTGTTTCATTAAATGCAATTTCGAAAACTGCAAGAAAAGCTGAATTATTATTTATTAGATGGTTTTAGGTGTCCTTGAAACTTGATCGTTTTTTGTAATGAAAAATTTCAATATTTGTTTTGAATAATCGAAATATTTTCTATTAGTTGTGAAATACCCTGTTTGATTATATAATAAAATTATAAACTTCTAAATTACGGCCTTTTCTTTAAAATTTTTTCAACGATTACAAATTTAGCTCAATCGGACAATGCTAACCTGTGCCTCATTGACGTTAAAATCTAGGAAAATTATGATTTTGTAAATCTTATATTTGACTTTTTAACGGTATTTTCAGCATTTTGAAGGGGATAATGGATTAATGATGTGTTTCATTGAAAAGCAATTTCAAAAAGCAGAAAGAGAATTTATGATAATGTTTTAGTGTCCTTACATTTGACGTTTTAAATGAAATTCTCAAATATTGTTTTTATATATCCAATATTTCATTAGTTGTGAAAAACCTGTTTTGTAATAAAAAAATTTAACTTTCTAAAATTAGACTTTTGCTTAATTTTCTACAGTTAACATAATTTAGAGAACTCATTAAAAGTTAAGAATGGTCGAAAATTTTTCCTAAATTCTCAACATGTTGTTGGTGAATTAATTTTTGTAAGTGCTTAAAAATTGAGTTTGTTATACGGTATTTGTCAGCATTTTCAAAAAATATAGTGGGTTTTCATTGAATGCAATTTCAAAAAGCTAAGAAAAAAGCTAATTTATTATATGTTTTTCATGTAATTGTCTTGTTAGAATGTGACGTTTTTTTTAATGACATTTTGTAATGATTGTTCTTAAAATACAGCTAGGAATAAGTTCAATTAGTTTTGAATAGTGCCTGTTTTTGAAAGTAAAAACGTTAAATATTTAACTCGTTCTATATAATTTGGCGCTTGGTTGGTATGGGTTCTTAAGATTGTTACTGATACAATTTAATTTACGATAAGCTCTAATAGAAGTAACGGAATTTTTCCTGTAAATCTTCAACCACTTGAAATTGATTGTGGTTAAATTTATAAATTGAGTTTTGTAACGGTATTTTGCAGCAATTGGTGAAAAATAAATGTTTCATCTGAAATGTCAATTTCAAAAAGCAGAAAAAGAGAAATTTATGTAATTAGTTGTTTTAGGTGGTGGCCTAAATGACGTTTTTTTTTACATGAAATTTCAATATTTTTGTTGATTAGTATTATAGGGTACCTAAAGTATTATTTCTTATAGTGGTTGTGAAAACCTTGTTTTAACTAAAAGAATTGATTTAGACTTCTAAAATTCACGGCTTTGCTTTAAGATTTTCTCACATTACAAATTTAGAAGCTTCTTCATAAAAGTAACGTTATAGTTTTGTCCAGGTAAGATTTTTCAAAACATTTGAAAATAGTTTGTTAAATTTCTGGCTGTAAGACATAGTTGTGAGTTTTTAACGGGGTTAATTTTTTTTTCAGCATTTTTGTTAAATAAGAAAAGGTGCTGTTTTCATTTGAATATAATGCAATGTTTCAAAAAGCTAGAAGAAGAGAATTTTATTGAATTATTGTAGTTTTTACTGTGCGTTGTCTTTAAATTGTACGTGTTTTTTTTTAATGAAATTGTCGTAAATATTTGTTTTGTTATTGAAAATATTTCTAAATATTTTCATAGATTTAGTTTTTTGTGAAAACCTGTTTTTGAACATATAAAAAAATTTAACTTTCTAAAATTACGCTTTTTCTTAAATTTTCACAGTATTACAAATTTAGAACTCTGTAAAAGACGATTTTTTCCTAAATTTCAAAATCTGTAAAGATTATTTTTGGTAAATCTTAAGATTTGTGAGTTTTTAACGTATTTCAGCATTTGACGGAAAAAATATATGTGTCTGATTGAGAGATGCCTGGATGTTGCAAAGAAGCGTCAGAAAGGAGTGGGAAAGTGTATTAATTGTTTATTAGGTGGGTCGTAGATGAGGATTATGAATATGAGTTTGTTTTGTTGATATGATGATCCAATTTATTTGGTTTTTATATAGGGTCCGAAAATATTTCATTAGTTGTTGAAAACCTCTATTCAGGTTAAAAATTTTTTAAGCGTTTTAAAAATGTACTGGGCTTTTGCTTGATATTTCAATATTACGAATTTAGAAGCTCTTAAAAGTACGATTTTTCCCTTAAATCTTCAAACATTTGAAAGATGTGATTTGTTAAATGCTTACAAAGTTAAAGTTTTTAACGGTTATTGGTTCGCAGCATTTGAAAAAAAGTATTGTTGTCATTGAAATGCCAATTTCATAAAAGCAGAAAAGAGAATCTAATTATTGTTTTTATGGTGTCTTAATATTGATGCGTTTTTTTTTAATGAATACTTTCCAATATTTTGGTGTGTGATTTGTTTTATTATGTTTATGGCCAAAAATATTTCATGTATTGCTTTGGAAACCCAGTGTCGTTGTGATAATATAATTTTTAATCTGTTTTAAAGTATCTAACATCTTTTTCTTGAAATTTATACACATTAGTCGATTTAGAACGACTTGGCTTTTTAAATAGTACGGATGTGTTCCTAAATTTCAACAAATTTGAAATTATTTGGGTTATCTTAAATTAAGTTTTTTAACGGATTTTTCAGCATTGAAAAAATAATGTGTTTCATTGAAAGGTATATAAAAATTTTGAAAATTTAAGGAAAAGTGTAATTTAATTAATAAATTATATTTGTGTCTCATATTGACGTTTTTTTAATGAATTTGTCAATATGTTGGTTTTTTTAATGAATATCCTGAAATATTTTCCATTATTGTGAAATATTTTAAATAAAAATTTTGTAAACTTTTCTTAACATTTACGCTTTTTGCTTAAATGTTCTTACCGATCTACAAATTTATCCAGATGACTCTTAAAGAGTGCACGAATTTTCCTTAATATTTCAGTACATTTGAAATTTGGATGTTAGTTGTTAAAGTCTTAAAATCGAGTTTTAAACGGTAATTTTAAGGCATTTCATACAAAATAATCTGGTGTTTTACGATTAAAATAACCATTTATCTCCAGTGAGAAAAGAGAATTTATGTAATAGTTTTGAGTTGTCTAAATTGACGTTTTTTAATGAAATTTTAATATTTTGTTTTTTATATATAAATATTTCATTAGTTGTGAAAGCCTGTTTAATAAAAATTATAACTTTGCTGTATTAAATTATCGCGTCGTTCGGGGGTGTGGGTGTCGCGGGGCGCTTTTTTCTTGAAATTTTTTCACATAGTATGAATTTTAGAACTCTAAAAGGTACGATTTTTCCTAATTTTAAATTTCAACATTTGAAATTGATTTGTTAAAGATCTTAAGAATTGAGTTTTTTTAGCGTGGATCGTTGTCAAGCATTTGAAAAATAATGTGTTTCCTTGAAATGCGATTTCAAAAGCAGAAAAGGTGTCGAGTAATGTTATTATGAGGTAGGGTTTTATGGTGTCTGACATGATTTGACTGTTTTTTTAAAATTTTCAATAATTTTGTTTTTTTATAATATCCAATTACATATTTTCATTAGTTGTGTGAAACTGTTTAATATAAAAATCTATAAGCTTTTAAAATTACGTCTTTTTCTTTAAATTTCACACTAATTTAAAGAAGTTTTTATGAACTCTATAAGAGTAGCTGTACATTTTTTCCTAAAATTCAACATTTGAAAAATTATTTGGTAATCTTAAAAAATTGAGTTTTTTAACGGTATTCAGCAAATTTTGAAAGAATAGTTGAGTTTCAAGGAATGTCATTCAAAAAGCAGAATTTATAATTTATTTTAAATTGTTTTAGGTGTCTTAGTTAAATTGACGTTTTTTAATATAATTTTCAAGTTTGGTTTTTATATACCTAATGGTTATATGTTCATTAGGTGTGTGGAAAACCTGTTTTTAGATGAAAAAGATTTAACTTTAAAATTTTACGCTTTTTGCTTAAATTTTCACAAAACAAATTTAGAAGTAACTTCGTGTAGAAAGGTACGATTTTTTTCCTAAATTTCAACATTGATAGATTAATTTGTTAAATATCTTAAAAATGTGAGTGTTTTTAAGCGGTATTTTCAATCAATATTTCAAATAGTTAGTAAATGTCTGGTTTTCCATTGATATGCTCAATTCAACTAAAGCAGAAAAGCGTCTAATATTTTTATTAAGTTTGAAGTTTTTAGAGTGTCTTGTAGATAATTGACGTTTTTTTATGGAGGAAATCGTTGTAATATTTGTTATTTATTATATGTTGTTTGTCGCAACATATTTCATTAGTTTTGATGCAACCACCGTTTTAATAAAAAAATTTAACTTTTCTAAAATTTACGTTTTTCTGGTAGAATTTTCGTAATTACAAATTTAGAACTGCTAACATATTCGATTTTTCCTAAACTTCAACACTTGAAATTATTTGGTTAATTTTAAAATTGAGTTTTTAAACGGTGATTTTCAGCATTTGAAAAATAATGTGTTTCATTGAAATGCAATTTCAAAAAAGCAGAAAAGAAAATTTATTAATCGATTTTGTTCGGTGACTTAAATTGACATTTTTTTTTAATGAAATTGTTCAATATTGTGTTTTTATATACCAAATATTTCATTAGTTGTGAAAACCTGTTTTAATAAAAAAATTTAACTTCTAAAATTACGCTGTTTTTTTAAAATTTTTCACGATTACATGAGTTTTATGGAAACTTCTTAAATAGTAACGAATTTTTCCTAAATTTCAACAATTTGAAATTATTTGGGTAAATCTTAAAATTGAGTTTTAACGTTATTTTTTTTCAGCTTTGAAAAAATAATATGATTCAAGGTCATAGTTCTACTTTATCAAACTGCTCAAATCTAAATGATTAATAGTTTTTAGGTGTCTAAATTGAGTTTTTTAATAAAATTTCAATATTTGTTGTTTATATAACCAAATATTTCATTAGTTGTTTGTGAAAACCTTGTTTAATAAAAAATTTTAACTTCTAAATTATCGCTTTTTCTGAAGATTTTCACATTAGATCAGAGTCTTTAAGAACTCGTTTAAGTTACGGATTTTTCCTAATATGCTCAATCAGTTTGAAGATTATTGTAAAATCTTAAAATTGAGTTTTAAACAGTATTCCAGCAATTTTGAAAAAATTATCATGTTGTTCATTGAAATGCAATTTCAAAAGCAGAAAAGTGAATTTTATTAATAGTTTTAGTTTCTTAAATTGACGTGTTTTTAATGAAAATTTTAATATTTGTTCTTATATACCAAATATTATTTCCATTAGTGGTTGAAAACTGTTTTAATAAAAAAATTTAACTTCTAATAATTATAACGCTTTTGCTTAATTATCAGCATTACAAATTTAGACCCTCTTTAAAAGTACGATTTTCCTAAATTTCAACATTGAAATTATTTGTTAAATCTAAATTGAGTTTTTTACGGGATTTTTCAGCATTTGAAAAAATAATGTTTTCCATTGAAATGCAATTCGCGGTGCAAGTAGTAAGCGAGAAAAAGTGTCTGTATTGTATTTATAGTTTTAGGGGTGTTCTTAGGAATTGACGTTTTTTAAATGAATTTAAATATTTGTTTTTATATACCAAATATTTCATTGGTTTGATAATACGCTTATTTTAATAAAGATTAGGTTATACTTCCTC
Organism: Trachelipus rathkii; assembly: GCA_015478945.1. Taxonomy (NCBI): domain Eukaryota; kingdom Metazoa; phylum Arthropoda; class Malacostraca; order Isopoda; family Trachelipodidae; genus Trachelipus; species Trachelipus rathkii. The sequence goes on from JABUQX010072061.1 coordinate 22,952, forward strand.
TAGAAATTGTACGCCGCTTTCGTCTCGTTAAATTTTTTCACATTAAGTAAAATTTAGAACTCTTAAAAGTATTCGGATAATTGTTTAATAAATTTGCATCATTTGAATGTATTGTGGTTAAAATGCTTAAGATATTGAGTTTTTAACGGTATTTTCAAAGCATTTGAAAAAGCATAATGTGTTTCTCATTGAAGATGCCAATTCGAAAACAGCAAGTAAAAAGGGAATTTATTAATTGTTTTAGGTAATTTATTAAATTGACGTTTTTTTAATGAAATTTGTGTCAATATTTGGTTGTTAATAATACTGCAGATTATTGTCATTAGTTGGTGAACAAACCGGTTTTTTATATAAAAAATTTTAACTTGTGTGAGGTAAATTTAGACGCTTTTTTGTGCTTAATTTGTCAACATTAAAAATTTTTATGAACTCTTAGAAGTGAGTACGATGTTTCTCCGTAATTTTCGAACCATTGAAATTAATTTTGTTAAGATCTAAAATTCGAGTTTTTTTTAGCGGTTTGTATTTTCAGCATTTGAAAAAAGAATATGTTTCTTTTTATTGAAATGCAATTTCAGAAAAATTGTCAGAAAGCGGAAATTTCTAATTTATTACGTTTTAAGGTTGTCCTTAGGAATTGAAGCGTTTAATGAAATTTCATATTTGTTTTTTATACTACCAGATATTTCTCATATATGTTGTAAAAATCCTGTTTTTAATAAAAAATTATAAAACTTCTAAAATTACGTCTTTTCAGTAAATTTGTTGCTATCATTAAAAAGTTTTTTACGAACTCTTAAAATACGAGATTTTTCCTAAATTTCAACTATTTAAATTAATTGGTAAATCTTAAAATTGAGTTTTTTTAAAGGATTTTTTCATCATTTGAAAAAATAATGTTTTCATTGAAATGCTATTTCAAAAAGGCAGAAAAAGTAAATTTATTAATGGTTTTAGGTGTCTAAAATTGACGTTTTTTAAAATAAATTTCAAATATGTTGTTTTTTTATATATCCCAAATATTTCATTTGTGGTGAAAACCTGTTTTATAAGCAAATCTTTATTTCTAAAATTAACGCTTTTCTCAATTGTAGTTCACATTCATAATTTAGACTCTATGGAAGGTACACATTTTTTCCTAAAATGTCAATCATTTTTGAAATTTTTGTGTTAGAATCGTTAGAAGATTGAGTTTTTTTAACAGTGTTTCAAGCATTTGAAAAATAATAATGTGTTTTCATTGAAGTGCAATTTCAAAAAGCAAAAAGTGAATTTTTATTAATTAGTTTGAATTTATTAATTGTTTTGACGTTTTTTTAATGAAATTTTAATATTTGTTTTTATGATATCCAAAATATGTTCATTTAAGTTTGAAAACTTGTTGTTAATAAAAAGAGTATAGTGTTTAACTTCTAAATTATAGTTGTGGTTCTTTTTGTGTCTTAAATATCAATTATCAGAATTTAGAATCTCTTAAAAAGTATAGATTTGTTCCGTAAGATTTTCAACATTTGAAGATTATTTGGTTTAAATTTAAAATTGAGTTTTTTTACGGAGGATTTTCAGCATTTGAAAAAAAAATAATGTGTTTCATTGAATGCAATTTTCAAAAGCAGAAAAGAGAATTTAATTAGTTGGTTTTAGGTGTTCTTAAATTGGACGTTTTTTAATGAAATTTAATATTTGTTTTTATACAATATTTATTATTTAAAATTATTGTTTTAATTAATAAATTTAAGCTTCTAACATTACGCTTTTTCTTAAATTTTCAACATTACGAAATTTAGAACTCTTTAAAAGTAGCGATTTTTCCTAAATTTCAACATTTGAAATTACCTTATTATTTTAAAATTGAGTTTTTAAACCTTATTTTTAGTATTTGAAAAAAATAATGTGTTTTCTGAGAATGCAATTTCCAAAGAGCAGAAAAGGAATTTAATATATATATGTTTTAGTTGTCTTACAAGTTTGACTGATTTTTTGTAAAGAAATGTGATACTGTTTTTATATACAAAATAGAATTTTCCATTTAGTTGTGAAAACCTAGTTTAATAAAAATAAGGTTTTAACTTCTAAAATATCGCTTTGTTCTTGAAGTGCGTTGTGGTGGGTGTGTGTTCACCATGTACATTGGAATTGATTTTTAGAACTTCTTAAAGTACGATTTTTTTGTCCTGTATCATTGGTCAAACATTGTGAAATTTTTGTGTTGAAATCTTATTAAATTGTGTTGGTGAAAGTTTTTTTTACTGGGATTTATTCAGGCATTTGAACCTAAATATAATTTGTTTTTCCTTTGATATGCAATTTCAAAAAAAGCAGAAAAGCGAATTTATTTATAGATTTAGGTGTCTTAAATTGACGTGTTTTTTTTTAATAGAAATTTTTAGGCCAGGTAGTTTTATTAGGAAATAATTATTTCATTAGTGTGCTTTGTGGAAAATCCTGTTTTTAAATTAAAAATGTATATATTGTGTCTATTTAAAATTACGTGGATCGCTTTTTCTTAAAATTTTCACATTAACAATTTGAACGTCTTAAAAGTATCGGATTTTCCGCTAAATTTCAACATTTGACATAATTTCCTAATTCTAAAAATTGAGTTTTTAACTGGATTTTCAGCATTTGAAAAAATAATGTGTTTCATTGAAATGGGGGGGGGGGGTCAATACAAATTCAAAAGCAGAAAAGAGAATTTATTAATTGTTTTAGGTGTCATAAATTGACGTTTTTTAATGAAATTTTAATATTTGTTTTTATATACCAAATATTTCATTAGTTGTGAAAACCTGTTTTAATAAAAAATTTTAACTTCTAAAATACTGCTAAGTGTCTTAGATATTACGCACATTAAAATTTAGGAACTCTTAAAGTAATTTTTTTTTCTAATTTTCAGACGTCGGTGTAAATTATTAGTAAAAAACTTAATTGAGTTTTTTACTGGGATTTTCAGCAATTTGAAAATAATGTGTTTCATTGAAATTTGCAATTTCGCAAAAAGCGAAATAGAAGAATTATAATTGTTTTGTAGGTGCTCTTAAATTGAGACGTTTTTTTTTAATGAAAATTTCAATATTGTTTTTAAATACCAAATAATTTCACCTTTGCTTCTCAGTGTTTTTAATAATAAAATTTTAACCTTCTAAAAATTACGCTTTTCTCTTAATTTTTCACATTACAAATTTAGAACTCTTAAAAGTACGATTTTTCCTAAATTTCAACATTTGAAATTATTTGGTAAATCTTAAAATTGAGTTTTTAACGGTATTTTCAGCATTTGAAAAAATAATGTGTTTCATTGAAATGCAATTTCAAAAGCGCATTGTTTGGTGCAAAAGGAGGAATTTATTAATTGGTTTTATGGTGTCTAAATTTTGACGTTTTGATGAAATTTCAATATATTTTGCTATATACCAAAATATTTCATTAAAGTGTGAAAACTGTTTTTAAAAAAAAATAAAATAAACTTTATAAATTTACGTGGGACGTGGGTCTTTTGCCGTAAATTCCAGTACAATTAAAGGGAATTTAGATATCTCTTAAAGTAAACGTGGATTTTTTTTTCCTAAATCAGTTCAACCAATTTGAAATTATTTTTAAATTCTTGTAAAATTTGAGTTTTTTTATAATTTTACGGGAGCGGGATTTTCACAATTTGAAAAATAATGTGTTTCATTGAAATGCAATTTCAAAAAAAGCAGAAAAGCGAATTTGATTTATTAGTTTTAGGTGTCTTAAATTGACGTTTTAATGAAATTCAATATTGTTTTTATATACCAAATTTCATTAGTTGTGAAAACACTGTTTTTAAAAATAAAAATATAACTTGCTCTCTAAATTACGCTTTTTTTTCTTTAAATTTTTCAACGCTTGGTGAAATATAATGGGAAAACAATTACGATTTTTTCCTCTGAAATTTCAACATTTGAAATATGGTAAATTTTGAAAATTGAGTTTTTAACGTATTCTTCAGCTTTTGAAAAAAATAATGGTTAATCATTGAATGCTTAATTGCAAAAAGGCAGAAAAGTATAAATTTTTAATATTTTAGGTTGTCTAAAATTGACGTTTTTTAAATAAATTTTCGATATTTGTTTTTATATATTCGCTTGGTGTTTTTTGTTGGGAAATTATGCGTTTCATTATGGTTTTTACGAAACCTGTTTGATAAAACAAATTTTATTTTTAAACATTATTTCTATTTCTCGATAAATTTCACAATTACAAGTTCAAACTTTATAGTACATACAGGTTTTTCTAATGTCAAACATTTAAATTTTGTTTAAATCTTAAAATTGAGTTTTTTAATGAAATCTACTTCCAAAAAAAACAAATAAAAACAAATAAAAAAAAATATATTAAAAGAAAAATAAATAAAAAAAAGAAAAAAAAGTAAAACTCACAACCAAAATTAAAAAAATAACAAAAGATAAAAAACCAAAAAAAATAAAATTCCGAAAACAAAAAACCATTAAAAAAAAAAAAAAACCAAAACCATTTAAAATCCTTAAAAAACAAAAAAAAAAAAAAAAAACAACTCCAAAAATTAAAATAAAAAAACAAAAAAAAAAAAAAAAAAATAAAAAACAACAAAAAAAAAAACCTTAAATAAAAAAAAAAAACCAAATAAACAAATACAAACAGAAAAGCCAAAAAGCATCTGTAAAAAAAACAAAACAAAACCAAAAAAAAAACATTTAGCAAATCAAAATAGGTGAAGATTAAAATTAAAAATATTATTTTAAAAATAAATGCGAAGAAACTTAATGTAGCTTTGAAACCTAAAAACATTAAGTAGAATTAAACCTAAAACAAAAATAATAAAAAGAAAAACCAAAAACAAACAAATAACCAAAACATAAAAAAAAAAAAATAAACGAAACCAAAAAAGACACAAACTTTGAAACTATTTTCATTTAAAAATACAAAAAAAAAAAAAAATAACAAAAAACCTTCTTATTCTTTCTAAACAAAACAACCCATTAAAAACAAAAAATAAAAACAAAAAAAAAAAAAAGTAAAAAACCAGTGTATTTTCAGCATTTTGAAAAAATTAATGTGTTTCATTGAATGCAATTTCAAAAAGCAGAAAGTGAATTTATTAATAGTTTCATTTGCGTCTAAAATTTAGGTTTTTTAATCGATTTATATAAATTAGTATATACCAAAATATTTCATTAGTTGTGAAAACCTTTTTTAATTAAAAAAATTTAAGCTTCTAAATTACGCTTTTTTCCTTAAATTATCACATTACAATTTTAGAATCTTAAAAGGTACGATTTTTCCTAATTCAAGCATTTGAAATTATTTGTTAAATCTTAAAATTGAGGTTTTTTACGGGGATTTTCAGCATTTGAAAAAATAATGTGTTTCATTGAAATGCAATTTCAAAAATGCAGAAAAGAGAATTTTATTAATTGTTTTTACGGTGTCTTATAATGTGAACGTTGTTTTTTTAATGGATAATTCAGTATTTGTTTTTTATATAACTCAAATATTTCATTAGTTGTGAAAACCCCTTTTTTAATAATAAATTTTAACTTCTAAAATTACGCTTTTTCTTTAAATTTTCACATTACAAATTTAGAATTAAAGTACGATTTTTTCCTAAATTTCAAACTATTTGAACATAATTTTGTTATTCTTAATTGGGAGTTTTAACGGTAATTTTTTCAGCATTTGAAAAATAATTTGTTTCATTGAAAATGCAATTTCAAAAAAGCAGAAAAGAGAATTTTAATTAATATGTTTTAGGTGTCTTAAATTGAACGTTTTTTTAAATGAAATTTTCAATATTTGTTTTTATATAACGAATATTTCATTAGGTTGTGGAACCTATTTTAATAAATTTTTAAACTTCATAAAATTAACGCCTTTGCTTAATTTTCAACAATCATTAAGAACTTTAAAAGTACGGGATTTTTCTCCAATTTTCATTCATCATCAAACATTTGAAATTATTTGTTAAGATCTTAAAATTGAGTTGTTTAACGGTAATTTCAGCATTTGAAAAAAATATTGTGTTTCATTTGAAATGCAATTTCAAAAAGCAGAAAAGCTAATTTTATTTATAGTTTTTAGTTTTATTAATATTGTTAAATTGACGTTTTTTTAAATGAAATTTTAAATATTTGTTTTTTATATACCAAATATTTCATTAGTTTGAAAACCTGTTTTAATAAAAAATTTTTAACTTCTTAAAATTACGCTTTTTTTCTTAAATTTTCACATTAACAATTTTAGAACTCTTAAAATAAGATTTTTCCTAAAATTTCAACATTTGAAAATTATTTGTTAAATCTTAAAATGAGTTTTTAACCGGTATTTTCAGGCATTTGAAAAAAATAATGTGTTTCAATTAAAAAAATGCAATTTCAAGAAGCAGAAAATCTGAATTTATTTTTAAGTTTTAAAATTTTTTAAATTGACGTTTTTTTAATTGAAATTTCAATATTTGTTTTATATACCATATATTTGTTGTGAAAACCTGTTTTAAATAAAAAATTAATACTTCTAAAATTAACGGACGGTCTAAAATTATCAGGCTTTTTCTTAAACATTTTCATATGCAATTAAAATTGAACTGCGTTTAAAAGTACGATTTTTCCTAAATTTCATCAACAATTTGAAATTATTTGGTAAAATCTTAAATTGAGTTTTTAAAGGGTATTTTCAGCATTTAAAAAATAATGTGTTTCATTTGAAATGCAATTTCAAAAAGCAAAAAGAGAATTTATTTAATTGTTTTAGGTGTCCTTAAATTGACGTTTTTAATGAAATTTCAATATGTTTTTTTTATATAACAAATGTTTCATTAGTTGTGAAAACCGTTTTAATATAAATAAAAAATTTTAACTTCTAATCAACGCTTTTTCTTTTCTAATTTTCACAGTTAACAAATTTATGACTTCTTTAAAAGTAACGGGATTTTTCCTAAATTTTCAACATTTGAAATTATTTTGGTAAATCTTAAAATTGAGTTTTTAAACGTATTTTCAGCATTTGGAAAATAATGTGTTTAATTGAAATGCTATTTCAAAAAAGCAGAAGAAGTTAATTTATTAATAGTTTTAGGGTGTCTTAAATTTATTTTTTTTTAAATTGAAATTTTATATTTAGTTTTATATACCAATAATTTCATTAGTTTAAACCTGTTTTATAAAAAATTTAACTTCTAAAAAATTACGCTTTTCTTACATTTTCACATTTAAAAAATTAGAACTCTTAAAAGAGTACGGTTTTCCTAAATTTCAACATTTGGAATAATTTTTTGGGTTAATCTTAAAATTGAGTTTTTTAACTGGGTGATTTTCAGCATTACAACATAATGACTAATGTTGTTTCATGTGAAATGCATTTCAAAAAGTCGAGTAAAAGAGAATTGTATTAATTTTTTGTTAGGTGTGGTCTTTGTACTTTGACGTGGTGGGGTGTTTTTTTAATGAAATTTCAATCTTTGTTTGTTTGGTAATGATAAAAGAGAATAAACAACCAATATTTCATAGTTGGTTGGAACCTGTTTTATAAATAAGAAAATTTTACTTCCTCAATTACGCTTATGCTTAGATTTTCACATTACGCAAATTTTAGAACTTTTAAAATTTCGATTTTTCCTAAAATTTAAACAATTTGAAATTATTTAGTAAATCTTAAAAAAAAATTGATGTTTTTTAACGGTATTTTCAACGCTTGAAAAAAAATGTGTTTCATCATTGAAATGCTATTTCAAAAGCAGAATAAGTGAATTTATTAATATTATTAGGAGCTAAAAATTAAAAGTTTTTTAATTTTAATGATTTCAATATTTGTTTTTTATATTCCAGAATATTTCATTAGTTGTGAAAACCTATTTAAAATAAGAAGATTATAATAGACCTTGATTCTAAAAAGTTAGGTCTTCTGTTTGTTTCTTAATTTTCACACCCTTGAATAGAATTTGAGTATGATACTCATTAAAAGTACGATTTTATAATTTCATCAATTGCATATGTTGGTTAAATCTTAAATTGAAGTTTTTACGGTAATTTTCACAGCATTTGAATAAGATATAATGTGGTTTCGAGTTGAAATATTGGGATTGCAATTTCAAAAAGAGAAAAAGAGAATTATTAACTTTTGTTTTTAGGTGTCTTTATAATTACGTTTTTTAAATGAAATTGTGTCAAGTATTTGTCTTTTAAAAATTATATAACCAAAAATATTGTGTGGTTATTCCCTAGTTTGTGTAAAAGAGCTGTTTTTAATAAAATATTTTTAAGGGGTAAATAAAGTGGCTTTGCTTATTTTTCACATTAAAATTTAGAACTCTTAAAAAGTACGATTTTTTTTCCTAAATTTAACATTTTGAGAAATTATTTGTTTAAATCTTTTAAATTGAGGAGTTTTTTAAGGGGTATTTTTCAGCATTTTTTGGAAAAAATAATGTGTTCATTGAAATGCAATTTTCAAAAGCAGAAAAGAGAATTTATTAATTTGTTTTAGTTCTTAAATTGAGCTTTTTAATGAAATTTCAATAAATGTTCTACAGAGCTAAAGAGTACGTCATTGGAAAACCTATTTAGATATCGAAGACAGAATTCTAATGACTACTGTCTTTTTCTTTAAATTTTCAACATTAAGTATCACAATTAAAATTTAGAACTCTAAAAAGATTTTTATGCAATTTGTCATTATTCTAGGATATTAAATTTGGTGTAAAGTCTTGAGAAATTGGATGTTTTTAAACGGTAATTCTCAGCATTTCAAAAAATAATGTGTTTCAGAATGCAATTTCAAAAACAGACAAATGCTAATGATTATTAATAGTTTTAAGAGTGTCTTAAATTGGGCACGTTTTTTTATAATGGAAATTTTTAATAGTTGTTTTTTATATAACCAATATTTTATTAGTTTTTGAAACTTTTTAATAAAAAATATTTAATTCTTAAAATTACGCGTTTTTTCTTAATTTTCGACATTACAAATTTTAAACAGCTCCTTAAACGTACGATTTTCCTAAACTCAACACTTGAAAATTATTTGGCTTAATTAAAATTGAGGTTTTTACAACGTTTTGTAATAGTCTGGTAATTTTCAGCAATTTGATTAAAATATAATGTGTTTTCATTGAATAATGGCAATTCAAAAAGCAAAGTTAATAGAAGAGTAATTTAGTAATTGTTTTAGGTGGCTTAAAATTGACGTTTTTTAATGAAATTCAATATTTGTGTTTATAAATACCAAATATTTCATTAGTTGTGAAACCTGTTTTTCAAATAATAAAAAAATTAACTTTGTTCTGTAAAATGTAGAGGACGGTTTTTCCTTAATTTTCGACTATTAACAAATTATTGTAGTTATGGTCGTTTGTGTCGTGTTAAAAAGTACGATTTTTAAATAAATGTCATCATTTGAAGAAATTAATTTGGTAATCTTAATAGTTTTTGTATGTTTTTAGTGTGACGTGGTAATTTTCATGTGTCATGTGTTATAATAAGATAATGTGTTTGCTGAAAGCAATTTTCAAAAAGTTGAGTCAAGCGAATTTATTAATAATGTTAGGTGTCTTAAATTGGGAAGTTTTTTAATGGAAATTCAATATTTGTTTTTATATACCCAAATATTTCTTAGTTGTGAAAAGTTTTGAAACCTGTTTTAATAAAAAATTTATAACTTCTAACTTCTAAAATTACGCTTTTTCTTAAATTTTCACATTACGGATTTAGATTATTGAAGTAACATTTTTTCCTAAAATTCACAACATTTGAAATTATTTGGTAAATCTTAAAATTGAGTTTTTAAGAGAGAGGTATTTTCAGCATTTGAAAATATAATTAGTTTTCATTGAAATGCAATTTCCAAAAGCTGAAAAGTGAATTTTTAATTTTTTTAGATGTCTTAAATTGACGTTTTTATAATGAAATTTCATAATATTTGTTTTTATAATAACAATATTTCATTAGTTTGGAA
>JABUQX010072062.1:0-12500 GCA_015478945.1 Trachelipus rathkii
GTGTTGGCTTGGATGGAGAGGAAGGTGATACGGAAGGAAGTTGGTAGAATTAAGAGTGAGAGGTTAAGTGAACAAGGTAATAAGGATAAGTATCTATAAGAGCACTCGCAAATCGTTGGAATGTGGAACAAGTTGGAAACTGAACAAAGGAGGCTTTTGTTACTTCAAAGAGACTTGAATTTCAACAGTGGAGGGTGGGAATGAAGAGGATGCAAGGGGTTAAAAGTACAAATGAGTCTTGTCTAAAAGTAGAAAACCCATCTTACAATTTCAAAGAAAGATGTTTCGAATAACTTAAGGATGAAAAGAAGCAAAAGGTGTATACGTAGGAGGAAAGAAGAGGTAAAAATGGACAGTTTGGAACTAGAATGAATGGGGACTTACAAGGAATAGCTCTTCAAGGGAAGGAAAGGTTAAGAATGAATAAGGGGAACCTGCTTAGAATAATAATGAATAGGGATAGTGCTTTCTAAACTGATGAAATGGATGTGGCGAGTGTGGAAAGAACACTTCGAAAATCTGTATAATATTAACAGTAATGAAGAGGTGATAGTATGTGGGAGTCAGAGCAAAAGCAAAAGTGGTTCCAGGACTCAGAGCTGGAGCCAAAAAATAGTATGGGTAGAGTGGAAGGAGAAAGTTGAAGAATGGCAAATCTGCAGGTTTAGATGAAATTACTGGTGAACAATCAAGAACGGAAGCGAGATGGTGATTTTCTCGATTGTTTGAAGTTGTGTAACAAAGCGTATATGGAGGGTATAGTTCCGAGGGATTGAGGAGAGCAATAATAATAAAAATTTTATATTAAGGCAAAGTGAGATATAAACTGTAGAATTATAAAGAGGAATTAGCTTGTTTGAAAAGCGTGGTGGAAGATATATGTTGGTATTTAGTCGAAAGAGTGCGTCGAGTGACTGAAGGACTGATTATGAAGAACAAGGTGCGTTTAAATGTGAATGGTAGAGGATGTGTGGATCAAATCTTACATTGAAAACAAATGACAGAGAAAATGAGGGAGAAGAAGAATAAATTGTAATAGGTTTTATGGATTTTGCAACAGGCGTATGAAAGGATTAATAGGTGGGGAAGCTCTATGGCAGGTGTTAGTAATATATAGTGTTGGTGGTAGGCTTCTGAACAGAATCAAAAGTTTGTATGATGATAGTGAAGCGTGTAAGAATAAATGGAGCCGTGCGATTGGTTTAATATTAATAGCGGAGTGAGGCAGGATACGTGTTATGTCTCCTTGGTTGTCTCAATCTTGTATATGGATGGGGTTAGCGTAAGTTAATCAGAGATGGTGCAGGAAATGGTGTTAGAATGATGGAGAATGTATGAGAGTGGAGGTGCCCTAGCTATTATATGCGGATGATTTGCGTTGTGTGGTGAATCTGAAGAGAAAGTCTATAGAACTTGGTAGATTTGGCAGGGTGGCAGGGCAGATAAGAGGTTGGGTGTCGTGAGTGAGACAGTCCTGCATGAAGTTTTTGTTGATGGTATGTCGGAAGAAATATTTGAGCTTAAATATTTAGATATATGCTGCATGAAAAGGAAACGGATGATGAAGGTAGTGGAAAGTTGTGAATGGCAGGAAGGTGGTTGGTAATTAAATCGTTGGTGAATGAAAAGGGACTAAAAGTCTTGAGTGCGCTAGGGTCTACATGAGGGTATGTTGTTACTGTGTTAATATATAGCAGTGAGACTATGGTCTGGAATAAGAGTTATAGATCTAAGATCTAAAGCATAATGTGTTCAGATGGACAATCTAGGGGCGTGTTAGGTGTGAAAGAATTGATTGTAAAATGAGGAATGAACGTATTAGAAAGTTATGTGGTGTAAAGAAAGGGGTAAATGAGAGAATAAATGAAGATACCTGAGATGGTTTGGTCATGTGGAAATGATGAAAATTTTTTACTAGTCGGTTGGTTGCTTTGATGTATTATGTGCAGTGTGTTAAACGACCGGCTGGGACACTCAGCCAAAAGTTGGATTGAATCAGTAAAGGAATGTTTGGAGGAGAGAATGTGAGTTTGCAGAGGCGAGAATAAAGGTTCATAATAGGAGTGAATGGAATGGCGGGGTTTTGTGTGGGGGGTATGGTTGTGTGCATTCCTAACCCCATGAGTTTCATTTACACTACATTGAGAAGTTGCCATAGTGAGGGTCCGTCGCGGTCCCGAAGCTCTAGGTGGATTTTCTGACTGCGACGAGTTCTCACTAATAGGTATAAAGAGGGTGGTTTTTTGACTTGTGTCATATTCTTCTCTACTTTTCTTTTCTGATGCATGTCAAGCACCTTACCCCAGTTATAGGCAAGCATATATTATATATATATTATATGATATATATATATATTACTATTATTATATATTACTATTATTATATATATACATATGTTATTAAGTTATTATTATATATTATATATTACATAAATATATATTATTATGTTATTATTATATATTATATATTAAGTATATATATATATATGGTTATTGTTATTATTATTATTATTATTATATATTACATATATATATAATATATATATTACATATTATTATTATTACATATTATTAACTTATATATATTATATTATATTACATATATATATATATGTTGTTAATATTATTATATTACATTAGTTACATACATATACATATACATATTATTATTATTATACATATTTTTATATATATATTATATATTATTATTATATATATACACATATATATATATATATATATATATATTATTATTATTATTATATTATATATATTATTATATTCATATACATATATATATATATTATACATATATATATATATATATATATTATTATTATATATTATATTATATATATATATATATTATTATTATTATATTATTATTATTATATTATTATTATATTATTATTATTATTACATATACATTATTAAGAGGCTATGTGGTAATATATATATATATATATATGTTATTACATATATTACATATATTATTATATTATTATATATTATTATATTATATATTATACATATATTATATGTTATTATTATTATTAGACATATTATGTTATTATATTATTATATTATATTACATATATTATATTATATATATATGCTTAAATTGCTATCTGGGTATATATATATATATATATATTATATATATATATAATATTGTTATTAAGATATATATATTATATATTATTATTACATATATTATATATATACATATTATATAATACAGATATATATACATACATATATGGTCTGCATGATTATTATACATATATTATTATATGCTATGATATTATATGGCAGTTATGTTATTAAGATTTATTATTAATATTATTATATTATATATATATATATATATAGTTATATATATATATATACATATATATATATACATATATATATATTATTATATATATATATTAGTTATTATTAAGGTTGTTAAGAGTATATATATTAAGATAGATATATTATATATATATACATATGTATATTTTATATTATTATTATTATTAGTTATATATTATTAATATTATTATATATTACATATTACTATGATATATGGTGGTATATGCACATGTTAAGAGCATATTGGAGTTGTTGGTTATATTACATATATATGCTATATTATTATTATTATATATATTACATATATTATTATTATTATATAATTGTATATACATATACATATATATATATATATTATTATTATATACATATATTGTTGTTATATATATATAATATATTATATCATATATATATATTAAGTAAATATTATTTATTATTATTATTATTATTATATATTATATTATTATATACATACATATATATTATATATATTATATATATTATTATTATTATATATTATTTATATATTTTAATATATATTAATATTAATATTACATATACAGCAGAGTATAAAGAAAGATATATAAAGAAAGATATATAAGAGTTATGTATATATATATATATATATATATATATATATATATATATATATATATAGTATATATATATATATATATATATATATATATATATATATGTATTTAAGTAAGTAATATATATTATTTTTTTATACTTCTTTCCTCAAGAAAAAATAGTCGCTGTAATTGTAGTAACAACAATTTTAGCTTTTCTTTTTCTTGTGATTTACAAAAATTAAAGATATCGTATGGTGTTATTAAAGTATTGTATGCAAAAAGTGTTTGTAATGTAGCATGGAAAATAGATAACGGAGGGAGTGTGTTTCAGACTTTACCAGTGGAGTACATGTAAGCATTGAGCATATTGTAAGTCCGAGGTCAGTGTTATCATAGAGAAATATGAGACTGTGTAGAAAGGTGTGTCGCAACTCGCAAGAACCCTTCTCAATGGAGGAGGTATGTGATTGAAGAGCTAAGAAGAGAACTCCGTTATAATAACGATGAAATTAAGAGAGTGACGCAACATTTTGACAGGACAGACGTTAGTGAAAGCAAACAATTGATGAAGACGAAGAGCCTTCACTTAGCTGTGGAGAGGTAGCCATACTTCACAGGCGAACGACACCTCCGTATAAAGACTAAACAACTGAGGTGGTGAAATTCTGGAATACGCCTCTGTACCTAACCTTTATAAGCTGTTTAGTAAGAGAAGTAATTTGGAAACTTCCATTTAAGATCACGAGAAAAATAAACACCAAGAATATTATGGACAGACGAAGGTTTAAGTTGCGTTCTTTCGAAGAAGATATTATAGTCGTGTGGAAGATATATGTCGAGTAGAAAGATGAAGGAGCTGAGCTTATGAGGCATTGAAAACAAACTTGTTTTTCAATGCCCCAAAAGAAATTCAGAGAAAGATCAGATGCTATTGATCCAAGGGTGCCCTTCTAGCGTGAGCTAATTGTTGCTGAAAAGGACGTCTATCAAAATGAGGGGAGTAATGAAGGGTGAAGTCGGCATAGGAGTGAATATGTGATGAAGCAATAGAGAGAGGTCTTTCATAAAAAGTAGAAAGAGTTAGGGATAAAACAGGACCATGAGGAAACACCACTATTTATAGATTTAAAGGATGAGCAGTGGCATTCACCAAAATACTGAATGAAAGAGGACCAAGAAACAGAAAGACTAGCAAGAAGATCGCCAGTAGAGCGCTTCTTACGAAAGTCGTACTGGCGAGCAGAGAAAAGATTAGAAAAATTGAGATGTGTTCAAATCCTCCTGCTACGATAGATTCGAAAACTATAGAAATAACAGAAGTTAGAGAGATCGGGAGATTTGTTCCCTTTTTTTTGTACAGGAGCACCTTTCCAGCAAGAAAAAAAGGCCAGAGTAAAAAGACAGAGACGGAATAATTTAACAAGGTAGAATGCAAGCTTGAAAGCACAAGTTTTGAGAACTAGGAGGAATACCATCAGAACCGTACGCTTTCTTGGTGTTAAGCTCTGAAAAAGCAGAAATAACACCTTTTGAAGAAATTACAATATTAGCATATATATGTTGGAAGGAGGTGGAGAAGAAGGAATAGCACTGGAATTGTCTAAGGTGGAATTAGAAGGAAAGGTTTGAGCAAAGAGCTCAGCTTTAGTGGAAGGTTAAACGGCAGTTATGTAGACGGAAAATACTAAAAAAGGGCAAGAGGAAGAAGCAAAGTTAAGAGTTAATATTTTTTGAAAATTGCATTTTCTACTGAGAAAAGAATATTTTAGTGTCATGGAGAATAAATTTTGCACGATTTTGGGATGAGATATAAGTTGCAAAGATTTCTAGAATTTGAAGATGAGAGTAATTCCTAAAGGCAGCGTCCCTGCGGCTAATAGTACACGAACACAGAGTTAAACCAAGGTTATTCCGGTTTAGTTGAAGGTAAAGATCATAGGGTGCACGCCACCATGCCAGAGAGAATTAGCTCGTGCTTTGCACACTCCAAGAGACCCATTCCACGGAAGCTGTAGTCATTCCATGGGAAATCAAGGAAGTACGACCGCAAGTCCGACATGTTAGCAGCACCGAAGTGCCAAAAACGTTTTCTCGCCGTAGGCGGGGTTCTTTCCTGCGAAAGACTTGAAGAGATAGAGCAGAAAACAGATATTAGAGAGTGATCGGAGGAATCCAGAGGAGGAAAGAATTTAACAGAATAAGGATAAGAATTAGAGATTAGGAAAAGGTCTAGAATGTTGGGTCCATCTCAAAGACGATCAGAGATACGAGTAGGGAGCTGCACTAACTGCTCGAGGTAATTCTGGATAGAAAAGTCGTAGCAAGTTCATCAACTTTATCTTGAAAATTAGAGGAAAGCAATTGATCGTGGTGAACGTTGAACTAAACCAAGAATGATGATTTCAGAGAAATGTGAAGAAGAGAGAGAGAGAGGTGTTATAATTTATTATGACAGGTTAGCTTGAGCCAATAAGTAGATATTCGAAAAACTCCAAATCAAAGACACGGAACAAACATCATTGCACATATTGGCACAACTGCCTTTGGCTGAAAAATTGAGAGAAGAAATAGCAGAGTCAGCAGAGCAGAACTTGAAGTCAGAACGCTCAAAACCTAAGTTTTGGTTAAGAATAAAAGATGAGGTTTAGAGGAGAGAGGTGACTAATAAAATGAAAATTCGCTTAAAACCGAGAAGGCTGTAAATTTAGAAAATAGAGGCCGTACATTTAAAATAGGCCGGCACTGTGACACAACTCCATCACCGGAGGTCACTCCAATTGTGATGTGTAGAGATGGTAGGTGGATAAGGGGTTATTTTTGGAAACCATCTCCGAGACTAATCGCGTGGCTGCCATTTTAATATTTTTTATTTTCTTTTAAAGATGGAGCGTTGTCTGTAATTGTATTTTATGGTGTTTGGATAAAGGAGAGCTTACTCCAATGTGTAAGAAGAATGTGGATGAAGGGAGTAATAAAGGAAAACAACCATTGGGCAATGCGCATGGATGTACCCCAAGACCCATATGACCACCACAGTGCAATCTCATCATGCTTGCTCGCTTCAGGAGTGGTACTTCTTCCCTTGATATATATATATATATATATATATATATATATATATATATATATATATAGTATATATATATATATATATATATATAGATATATATATATATAGCATATATATATATATATATATATATATGTCGGCGTGCGGTGCGGTGCGTGGTGCGCAAATTTCGGTGCGGTGCGGTGCGCTGTGGTTCGCTCTCGGTGCGGTGCGGTGCGCGCACTGCAAAAGAGCCGGTGCGGTAGGATGATGGGTGGTGGGTGTGGAAAGCTGGTGCACGACCTCCCGGTGCGGAGCTGTGCGGTGCGCAAAAATCCGGTGCTCGGCCAACACTAAATTATATACAGTATATATATATATAGTGAGTTTAAGTTACCTCATCATCTATTAAATAACTAGCATGGTGGGCTCCTGGAAGAGTTGTGAACCATTCAACTTGATGTACGGTCCTTTCTTTAATCTTCAGAAGCTCTTTTGGCATAAAATAAATTCCAACTTCTGAAGTATCCTGAATAAATAAAATTAAATAAATAAATAAATAAATAAATAAATAAATAAATAAATAAATAAATAAATAAATACAAAGTACAAAATATTTTGATAAAACATTTTTCTGCATATGATTAATAAAATGACTCCGTAATACGTAAAAATTATAAAATTCTTTTAGGTAATAAATAATATTTTGATTGTTATAGTTTAAATAAAACAATTATACTAAAAAATTGAAAAAATTACTAAATTGTATTAAACAATATATAAATATCTAACACTTATAAGCTCTTCAAGAATCACTGCTACTACTACTACTACTACTACTACTACTACTACTACTACTACTACTACTACTACTACTACTACTACTACTACTACTGCTACTACTACTACTACTACTACTACTTCAAATAACTACTACTACTACTGCTACTACTACTATTACTACTACTACTACTACTACTACTACTACTTCAAATAACAAAAAATAATAATAATAATAATAATTAAAAGGTGAAAAATATTTTAACATTTGGTATTGACAATTTATATAAGATGTTTCTTTTGGGCAATTTAGATGAACTTTTAACTTGTATAATTTAACACCAGTTGCTCTAGAGCAACGATTCCCAACCTAGGGGTAATTACCCCCAAAGGGGTAAAATGGGATTTTCCGAGGGGTAAAGATAAGTACAAGGATTGGATCATCGCACAGTCGCAAAACAAAATTATTAACAAAATCATCCGCATCGAAATCTAGCTAACTACCGAATCACTAATCATTAGTGATTAGTTAGTGTATTAGAAAATTTTTGGTAATAAATTTTATTACCTAAAATACGAATACAAGGATGCAACGCAGCGCCGCCAGATGGCGGGTCTATCGGCTCGCTCGTCGATCGTTGTTCCATAGTGTATTAATATATTAATTATCTGTGGTTGTTCGTTTGAGTCAGGCAGTCGTTCGCCCGACGCCCACTGACCAATTCGTGCATGTGTGGTTGATCCTACCGATTTCGCCAACTTCTGAACATATTTTAGTTTGTTTGGACGAGAAGCAAAAGCAGGTGAGTGAAATAATTTTATCCTTTTTAATATCGCTTTCAAAGTACTCGCATTCTCTCACGGCTGTTTGTAGCGAAGAATCTAAGCTGGGATTTCACTCATTTGGCTTAAATAAGTAATTGTTTGCTTGTTTGTTATGCGCATGATTGGATACGATAAAAAAATCGGACGTAGTTCCCACACTTTACGAGTCTAAAATATTTTAACAGCTTAAGATAAGGTTGCCAGTTTTTTCGGAAATTGCAGCTTTACCAACGCCAAGCTGGAGTTGAAGACGTTTCGATGTTCCCAGAACACTTGAGAAAAAATGGTGCTTGACGGAAGAAATGAAAAATGCTCATTCACAGATCAAATAACTATCCACTTGTCATCAGTAGTATATTCTATCAGCAAATATTTTCCTGATTTGGAAAATCGCCAAGTAAATGCTTGGGTGCTAAGACCCTTTTCAGTGGATGAAGGAATATTTCCAGATACTGAATTTAAAGCCAAAGCACAATTCCTTGGACTTGGCGAAGACAACACACTGAAAATAGATTTCGAAAAACACCTTGCAACATTTTGGCGAAAGATTGGTGGTGAGTATCCATTATTATCGGGAAAAGCCTTGAAAATGCTGATCCCATTCGCCACAACTTACAGGTGTGAAAGTGGATTTTCGACAATGGTGACAATGAAAACAAAAGCAAGGAACCGATTGAACTTGGAGCACGACTTACAATGTGCAGTGGCCGGAACTGCACCAAATATTAAACAAATTGTTAGAACTAAGCAATATCAACCGTCTCATTAACTCACATTACTTCTTGATTTAATAATAAATTGCTAAAAAACATTTGTTTTCTTTGTTAGAATGATTAAAATTAATTAAAAATATTGTCCTAAAATATGAGCTAATAGCTAATTTGTTTTTTAAATAAAACTTTTGGGGGTATTTAGATAATATCTTAATCCGCTTTAAGGGTAATAGCCCCGTGTTAGAGGAAGGGTCTCCAAACCACGGCCCGCGGGCCAAAACCGGCCTGCGAGGTTCGCCAATCAGCCCCTCAGTGGAATACACTAGTTTTCTATTTAAGACACTTTTAAAAATTAAATTAAACACACAATTAAACACACTGTAGTTTCACTAAGAAACTATAGTCATAAAACACACCATTAGCACTATATTTCGCTTTTTCAGATAGCACTTGTCGCTCAGAATTTAATCTTTGGTATGATGAGGTAGCTAGGTCTTGGCCCTTGGAACCTAGTGGAGGAGTCACTGTGGCCCTTGGAGACCCCTGCCTATAGATATAATGTCTCTAAACAGAAGAGCTGCATTTTCCAAATTTTCTTAGGTCGCGACCCCCTTTACAAAAATATTCAAGGAACTGGAAATCCTTGCAATCCTCAGTTATAATATATATATATATATATATAGTATGTATATATATATATATATATGTATAGTATATATATATATATAAGATATAGGTTATATATATATATATATATATAGTTAGTTATATATAGTTATATATATATATATTGGTGAACTGCCAAAATTTTAACAACAGGTTTTCCGTTTAAGTTATTAATGTTAACAGCCGGTGGAAATGTTTTTAAATTACCGGGTTCCCTTCAAACCGGTGCGAACCGGCCCAGCTCAACACTATATATATAGGAGAGAGAGTATATATATATATATATAGTAATTAGGAAAACATTGCATATCAACAATTATATAATAATATATATATATATATATATATATATATATATGCACCAGATGGGGGATTAAAATAGAAACTTGCAAGGTCCTCAATTCCCCCAGAATCACCTCAATCCACCGGTTTGTAAACAATGCCTCGAGCTGAATCTAGACGAAAAGGAAAACATAAAAACAGTGGAGCCATAAACAATTGTTTTGTTACTGACGAATGAGACTACAATAAATTGTAATAAAATTATCTTTATTGTTGGAATTATCTAAATTAGTATATAAAGTTTGATTTATTTATAATTTCTTTATTGATTAATTAATTTTATTGTTGATATTTATTATCAATTAGAATCATTTTTATTTTATTAACTTAATTCTTGAAGTATGAACAAATGCACATATATTTTATTAATGAATATATATATATATATATATATATATATATATATATATATATATATTATATATATATATATATATATATATATATATATAGTATATAGTTATATATATATTATATAATATATATATATATATTATATATATATATATATATATATATATATATATATGTTATATATATATATATATATATATAGTAGTATATATTATATATATATATATATATATATATATATATATATATATATATATTAGTAGAGGTAGAGCGCATACACGCAGCGATGAAATTACCTCAAATTTGTCTGTTTCTGCATGTGGTAGGGTTCCACATTCCATTGCCTAAATGATTTCGCCTTTCTCTTCTGCGTTCATATCCACACTCATCCTCCATAAAACATCTTACAGACACCGCCTTTTTATCCATATATCATATACACATGCGTATATCCACACCCCTCTTCTAAACAACATCTTATAGACATCCCTATCCCTTATATCCCTATGTGTGAGGAGAAAGAATTGCCCACATCGTATGTCCTGCGTGTCGTAGAAGGCAACTAAAGGACGGTTATAGCTGGGTTGGCTGCCTACTACCACTTATCTTTTGCCAGGAATGCTAATGCATGCCTCGGAGAAGGTCGTGATCGCCGTAAGCGACCATCTATCTTTCGACGAAAATGTATGAATCGTTTGGGTACATAGAATGTCAGAGGAGAGAGGTGATGGATGTATTTAGAAGGGGCAAATTTGATTTGCTCGCTGTGACTGAAACAAAGATGAAATGAAACGGTTAAATGAGTGGTATGATGTGAAATGTGTATGCACTGGCGTGGAGAGGAATGAGAGGGGGAGAGAAGGAGTTGCAATTCTGATGAGTGACTTGTGGTATAGAGCTATGGTAGATTTTGTGTTTGTGAGTACTAGAATTCTAATGGTTAAATTTAAGTTTGAAAAGGTCAAGGTATGTGTGGTTGTGACATATGGTCCATCTGAGGGTAATGTTGAAGAGACTGCGATTTTCTGGGATAATCTGAATGATGTTTTAGATGGGGTGAGTAGGAGCTTCAGACTGATTGTGTTGGGTGACCTAAATGGTTGGATAGGTGATCAAAAAAGGGATGGTACAACAGTTGGCTTTTGGGTGTCGGTAGAAAATGAGAATGGTAGGAAGGTGATTGATTTCTGTGAGGAGAGAGATACTAGTGTTTAAATTTCTTTAAACACAAGAGTATTCATAAGTATACTAGAATTGGTGTAGGTAGAGATGGTATCGAAGTGAAAAGTATGATTGATTTTCTGTTGGTGAAGAAGATGTTGAAGCAGTGAGAGGGTTAGGGTTAGGAATGGGATTATCGGATCATTATGTTGTTTTATGTAAAATTAAGTTAGTGGGGCTTGGATGGAGAGGAAGGTGATAAGGAAGGAAGTGGGTAGAATTAAGAGTGAGACAATAAGGATAAGTATTTAACAGCGCTCGCAAGTAAATCATTTGAATGTGAACATGTTGAAACTGAACAAATCTGGGAGCAAATGAAGGAAGCAGTTGTTAGCAGTGCAAAGGAAGTATGTGGATGTGCTAAAGTAGGAAGTAAAAATATATATATATATATATGTTTATATATATATATATATATTATATTATATATATATATATATATATATATATATATATATATATTATATAGAAGATATATATATATATATATCTATAACATATCGAAATATATATTATACATCGTACATATTGCTATATATATATACATATATATATCAGTGGCGACCCCTAGTAACTCTTTTTACCACTCGTGCAGCCCTCTCTCCCCTCCATATTACAT
>JABUQX010072062.1:17500-39206 GCA_015478945.1 Trachelipus rathkii
TTAGTTATATTAGGTCGATTTAATATTATATAATATTATATATAAATTGATGAGATATTAGGATGATGATTATATATAGTAGATTTGGTATTTATAAGCGGAAAAGTATAATTGATATGGGTTAGGAGTGTGTTGGGAGTAAGCCGAAATATTATTATTTAACTTTTTTTCATTATCTTTATTACACATCCCAATGTCTTTAACCAATATGCAGGAACTAAAGGGGGTGAATTTCGAAAAACCCTAACTCCTGGGAGTGGCAGAAAATCGAGGAGTAAATGATGTGTTCGAAGAATATCGATTAGATGGAGTCAATGCACTATTTGTGACGGTATAACAGAAAAGGGTTAGTAGAGGTCAGGGGATGGTACAAGATTTGAAGAATGGGGGGTGAGAGTCGGAGTCGGTAATTCTTTGAAAAGGTAGAGAAGTAGGAGTCGGAGGTAAATTAATTGTTTTCAAGAGGATCCGGAGATCGGAAGTCGAGAAGTCTGTGAGAGTTCGGAAGTTTCAAAAGATCTAAGTAAGAGAGGGGGTCAGAAGAAGAATTATTGGAGAAGGATACATGACCGAAAGTGTGGAATTGTGTTTCTTGGTGTACTTCAAAGAGAATCACGGGTTGGATCAATTAGCGTGGTAGACCTGCGAACTGTTTCATATCTTCAAATGCAATTGGCAAACATCGAGGAGAGTTTTTGTTTAAGAGAAAACGTCATGCTCCTTTAGGTTTCTAAGTTGTGCCATTATATTTAATATCAAAATCAAGCTGCTGTGCTCCAGCCCTGGCAAGAATTTCTATAGTAACCCTATAAATTGACCCCATCGAACTATTTTACACGGGGATCTGGGGGAAAAGGGGAAATAAAGAAAAACCCATGGTACGCAAGTGGTAAGGAGTTGTTTGTCCTGATTTGCTCTGATATTTTAGGATATTTATATACTATCTGCTGGTTTATGATTGGATCGCTATTCCAGGGTAGGCAATCTACAGGCGATCAACATGAAAAAGGGACTTAATCTATACATTGCATAATTTGGGCAATTTATGGTTGTAGAGGGTTGCATGGTAAGTTTAGAATGAATAAATGAAAATTGAACACAGTACGGAGTGGATTAGAAGGTTGAATCTCTATAAATTATACCCTATAATTACTTCTCTCAAATACATTCTTTCAGTAAAAGCTTAGAAAGATGAGTACAGAAAGCATTCTAGATTGATTGGGAGGTAAGGCTGGGGCTTCCTTTTTCATAACCCCATCCATGTTCTCCTACTGCTTTTCTTTAACGATGCTTGTAGCGCACCTTACTTGCTTCTACCAGATCTTGGAAAAAAGGTAGATAATAGAAGAAAGAAGAAAGAAAGAAAGAAGGAAAGGAAGAAGAAAGAAAGAAAGAAGGAAAGAAAGAAAGAAGGAAAGAAGAAAGAAGGAAAGAAAGAAAGAAGGAAAGAAAGAAAGAAGGAAAGAAAGAAAGAAGGAAAGAAAGAAAGAAGGAAAGAAAGAAAGAAGGAAAGAAAGAAAGAAAGAAGGAAAGAAAGAAATGAAAGACTGATAGACTGACTGACTAAAGAGAAAGAAAAGAAGAAAAGAACGAAAGAAAGAAAGAAAAGAAAGAAAGAATAGAAGGAAAGGAAGAGAGGAAATAAGAAAGAAAAAGAAGAAGCGAAAGAAGAAAGAAAGAAGGAAAGAAAGAAAGAAAGAAAGAAATGAAAAGAAAGATACGAAAGATAAGAAAGAGAAAGAAGAAAGAAAAAAGAAAGAAAGAAAGAAAGAAAAGAAAAGAAGAAAGAAGAGAAGCAAAAGCAAAGAAAGTAAAGAAAGAAGAGAAAGAAAGAAAGAAAAGAAAGAAAGAAAGAAAGAAAGGAAAGAAAGAAATGAAAAGAAAGAAAGAAAAGGAAGAAAGAAAGAAGAAGAAAGAAAGAAAGAGAAAGAGAAAGAAAGAAAGAAAGAAAGAAAGAGAAGAATAATCATAATAATAATAATAATAATAATAAAATAATATATAATAATAATAATAATTATAATATAATAATTTTGTATTTACTATGTTTGGGAGTTTCTCTACCAGCATATTTCATAGGCTTAATAATGCGGCTAGCAACCGTGTTACAATAACCATATTTTAAAATTAAACATAAAAGTAAAAGCTACGTACTTTCTAAATCAGGATGTCTGGTGCTCCCATCATAGAACGATATCGCTTCACCTGAAAAAGAAAGGCAAAAATTTAAACTAAGAAAAAACTTAGTCAAATAATTGCTAAACCAATCAAAATCAAAAGTAAAGGAAAGATGAGGATTTGAAACATGAGATGCAGCAATCTCCTTGCGATGAAAATGAATTTGCCTTAGTGCAGCAGCCTGCACCCGTTACGTTTGGGTCAAAACTTGGAGTGGTGACGTGTAGGTTTTTTTATAGGATATTAGAGGGAAGTACCAAGCTGTGTCGGTAGACCAAGGTTATTATGTTTGTATTGGTGAAGAGAGATATTTGTAAGGTTTTCATCGATATTTTACTCCCCACATCAAGGCACTGATTTTATTATTATTTTGGGACTGGTCTGAAAGTGACCCATTTATGGTGGAGTTATTGTTTATTAGATGTTGGTGGGAAAGGCAGAGAGGTCTTTAAGTATCTTCTTGTGCTAGAGGTGAGTAGTTAGGGTTTATTCTGGGTAGTGAGGTTAGATTATCTGATGGTTGATTATAGTGTGATATAGGGTATATTAGGTTAGTAGATATTAATTATTGAGGGTTATATTGAGTGTATAGTATATATGATTATATATACTATGTTGGGTTTTTAGGATATATATGATACTATATAGTATAATATATAGTATATTATAGGGTGTTATTTATTATTTATAGTATGAATGTTTGTAAACAGGAGATCTTAATTTTTTATATATATTTATATATAGTATTATATAATTATGTATATTATAGTATATATAATGTATATATATAATTTAGTAGTTAATAAAAATAGGTAGGTTAGGTATTTTAGGTGTATATATAGTAGTATATATATATATATATATATAATATATATAATTATATATATATATGTACTATAGTTGACATATATAGTTCTACATACACTGCAACAATAAATGTTCAATAATGAACAAAAAAGATTTGATTTTCTGGATACCAATTCCTAATAGTTGTAGAAAATCATGAAGGGCCCATAAAATCGCAGCAGACTTTACCTTCTGAGGAAGTGGGACAAACTTTTGGATAGCTGAACTGCAGTAAAAAATGTCAGCTCACATGTACCCCTCTAATCTAGAAACCTGTTTCCCGTGTGAATACCAGAGGTAAGGTCTGGTGGACCTTGTTTATTAAGTATAAGTACCCCATTAGCCAGCTTCAGGTCGTTGCTGTGGAGAAGTTTGTTTAGTTCAAGGCTCTGACGTCTAGGGGGGGGGGTAGAGCAGAGAGAGGGCAGCCCGATGTGGTCATCCAGCAATTTTGAAAAATTATCTTTATGAAAGGTAAATATGGAGGCGCCTTGTTTCAGAAATGCAAGAGGTTAGAGTGCGAGGAGGAAGAGGGATACTAGAGAAGTTGAGGAATAGGTATTAATTTTCTTGTTCTTCTATTTGTTTTTATTATAATATGGGTTTGTTTAAATGAAACAGTTATATATTTAATATATTTTATTTAATTTTATTAGTATATATATAAGTGATATGTATGTGTAGTATATATATTAATATAGTAGTTGTATATATATATATTGTATATATATATATATATATATATCTAAGTTATATATCCCTCCTTTTGATTGTGATATTTTTAGTAATATATATAAATATATAATAAGAATATTCTGCAGATTTCATTTTTTTTCGCATCCGCGGATGGTTAATTGATGTTTTATGTATATATTATGTATATTATAATATATACTATATAGTTATATATATAATGATAATTATAATATATATATATATATATATATATATAAATATATATATATATATAAGGAGAGAGAGAGGAGAGAAGAATGAGAAGAGAGAGAAAGAGAAGAGAGAGAAGAGAATACCACGATCTAATTAATATATATTGTTACCATTGCGAGACGGAGACCCAACTCAAATACACCCCACCACCCTCTTTCAACTCTGACCTTAATGAAAGAGTTTTACAATGGATTATATTTCTTGCACTAGTATTGAAATTCAAATGAAGGTTTTTTAGAATTTCTCAATTTTTATTGCTTTTCTGTTCTCAAAGACTGTAATTTGTTATTAATTATATGTATATTATCCCTTACAGAATTTTAAATCCTCTCACTTGGAACACTAGTTGGATGACATGCCAAGTCTATTGTCTTTGCAAGTTTAACTTAAGATGGTAAACAATTTTTTGCTTAACACTCCGCAAACTGATAGGATCGTCATTTGATTTGTACTAGTCGTTTTTCTTGGTGATAGTTTCAACCATTTCCACTACATCTTTGGTAATGCGTGGTGTTCCTTCATCACTACAGAATGTAGAATTTCTTCTAGTCGAAGTCTGTTATGATTTTACTTTGTAGAAAGGCTTGGTTCTGTAATTTCTTTTTTTCTCTTTTAATGGGTGGCGAAATAATAGACTGTCGGATTGAAGTTTTTCAACTGCAACATAAAGTGACGATTTAACTTGTTATAATGTTTTGTGTAATAAAAAAACTTGCCTTTAACAACATTAAGCAAGTTGCAATAGAATGAAGGTCATTTAATTTCAAAGCCTTGAAGCGTTTTTGAAGCTCTAGTTTATTACACCTTTCATTCTTTTTAAACCGTCATATTTCATTTGAAGATGTTCAAAATGCTTCCTTAGATTTGAAATTAATGGAGACAGAAGCTGTAGAGTCGCTTGATTTTTTGGCATCCCTAATCTCATTGACTTGTTGACTCTAAATATTAATGAACTCATGCTGGAGAATCAAGAGTTACCATTAACCAGTTGAGTCATAATCCCAGTGTATTTTAAAGTGTTGCGTTCAGAATTTATCTTCAAGTAATTTATATAAATTCTTTTATCAAATCTCGACAATAATATCCGCGCAACATCTTTAAAAATGCGCGGATGCGGATGCGGATTCTTTAATAACGTGCGATAATGTGCGGATCTCCGCGGATGCGGATGCTCCGATTCTCCTGTGCATCACTAATATATATAGTTAAGATATATTTAATATCATATTTTATATATACTATATATTATATAATATTATATATATTATATTATATTATTATATAATATAATATATACATATAATATAATATATATTATATATATATATAGGTGTTGTATGAGTGAGGTGAGAGGTGTATGGACTGCTTGTAACTACTCATGCTATTATATTTACTTGTTTATATATATATTGTAAATAATGTTATAAGGTTATTATAGTATAATATATAATAGTTATATATATTTAGGTATATATATTATATAATAGATATCATATATATATATAATATATAATATATATATAATATATATATATAATTATAATACCGAGTATATACAGTATCTCTGCACTCAGCAGGGTGCAATTATTCAGGACTAAATAAGATTGTAATGTTGTCCTAAACGACAGAAACTCCCGACAATTGTAGGTTGCACCAATTATGAAGAATTGAATAGGAAAAGTGTTACGAATTTAATATTCGTTCATACACTTCTTCTAAGAATATTATATTTGGAAATGTTAAACCATTATTAAGAATCAATTTTCTGTAATTGATTCTTTAAATTGAGGTATTTGAACGGGGGTTATAGCCTTGATCAACATAGGCTTTTCTATATATTGTGAAAATATTTTTTGGCTGTATTTTATATTAATAAATATTATTTAGATTTAAGTGTCATCATACTCATTTGATCAAACATTTTGTAGGACATAAAGTATATTTTATTTTATGTAAATGGTCTTCATAATAATTTTTAATTAAAAGTACTATTAATATCTCCCTTGCTATCAATATTATTTGTTATTGCATTTATGAGTGATTTATTATGTTTGTAAGAGTTTGATGTGTTTGAAGGATTGATTCATTAAGTATTTATGCTTTATTATTTATATTTGAATTAATTGTATTGATTGTAGTATTTGATTAGTAGTTAGTTTCCCGGTTGCTGGGAGAAATATATAGATTATTGAGCTAGTGAGTTATATTATTTGATTATTATATCTTTTTATTAGTTTAACTATTAGTATATGATTATTGTGACCTTATATTAATTTTTAAATCATAATTATTATTATGTTTTTTTATGCTTCCCTATTATATTTATGGCATTTTAGGATTGTGTATCATTATTATTATTATTTATTATTGTTATATTATTATATTATTATAATTATTATTATTATTATTATATTATAATTATTATATTATTATATATTATTAATATTATATTGTATTATTATTATTATTATAAATTAATATTATTTATTAATTATATTATTTATTTTACTATATTTTATTTATTTATATTCTTATTATTTATTATTATTATATATTATTATTTATTTAAATGTAAGATTATATTATTATATATGATTAATTTGTCTGTATATTGAGTGATTATTATTATATATTGAGTAGTATTATATTATTTTGATTATTATTTATATACTTTGAAAATTTCATATTATTGCGTCAAAATAATAATAAGGGTTGAAAGAGGTTTAATTAAAAATTAAGTAGAGCAAAGTGAGAATATTCTGATTTCAATATAAAAAGGTAAAAGAAACTTGCTCTTGAAAAGGCAGTACAACCTAAAATCTTAAAATCAAAAACTTACTTTATATGCGAGTCAGTTTTCTTTTTATTCAAAAGTGCTGTCTGCTCTTGCAGTGAATCGGCAATATAAGAGTGTGATAGGAAGTCTAGGCACAAGTTGGCTAATGTTCTTCCTACTTTGCACAGGAAACTACCATTAAGGATATAAAATTAAAAAAAAAAATTAAATTACTTGTTAAAAATTGGATTATGTTGCTTTTGAATAAAAATAAACAGTTTCCAAGTTATAATTAAGGTATTTTATTCATTAATATTTTCAAACATCTTTCGGTTTTTTTTTTCATATTTGAATATTATAATATTCAAATATATTCGTTTTTATATATCTGATGTATTTATTTATCATTATGTTTATATTTTTAAATTTTATTGTGTATATTAATATATGTTTAAATATATAATAAATTAAATTTTTAATGTGTTTAATATATTTATATTTTTTATAATTGCATATATTTATTATGCAATACAATTATTATGATTCAATTATATATTATTATATAATTACATAATATATTTATATATAATTTCATAATAATATTAGTTATTACCATATTTCAGTTACTAAATTTTTAATTGTAATTTTATAATTACGTTATTATTATTATTTTACTGTCCTAATTTGGCATTTCCAGGTAAAATAAAAGGACAAAGAAAAAGATTTTGTCGTAGTAATTGTTATATAATTATATAGTTAATTGAATATTAAAAGGTTTAAAATTTATTCTATTATATATTGTAAACCATTGTGTTCAATAATTATATAATATATATATATTATATATATTATATATCTATATATAAATATTAATATAATAGTATATATAGTATATGTATAGTTTTGGTTTTGGTGTATTAACTTATATATATATTATTATATAAGTATATACACTCTTTGTTGCAATGGAGATGTTATATAGGTTTATTTTAGTGTTTAGTATGTGGTTTGGAGGTATTTGGTGAGTTATGATTAGTATATGATGGTAGTGATTAATATTTTGGTGATATTATTTAACGAATTGTTAGGGAATATACTGTTATTACTATAGTGTGGTATTATTATATATATTAGTATTATATTATATATTGTAGTATATATTTAAATATGATATATTATATTATTGAGTGGTTAAAGTAGTAGTTATAATATAGTATATTTTTTGTATATTGGGTTGTGTTAGTATGATTTTTATTGAGTATATTTTATTGTGGGTTGGTGTTGTATTAATTTATTGGGAGTTTGATTATTTGGGATTATGGTATGTGTTTAGTGGTTGGTATGATATGTGAGAGTTGATGTTTAGAGATAGTAATTTAATATTATATATGTGAGGAGATATTATTAGAGAGTAAGTTTTAGTGTACGTTGGCGTAGAGGTAGTAGTAGAGGAGTATTTATTGAGATGGGTGGGTTTTATAGTTTATTATATATATATAGGGACACTGTAGTGATTTTATTGTTTATTGACAGACATTTTGCAAATATATGGTTTTGTATGATGGTTTTGATATTATATATATTATATAGTATCTTATATTGTATAGTTATAGTTATATAGTTGTTATAGTTATAGTTATATGAATTGATTTTATTATATATTTTGTGTGTATATGTGTAGTTTTTTTATTTATATATTGTGTTTTTATCGGAGGTTGGTTATTAATTGTTGTCTATTTTTGTTATATAGTATATATATAGTATATATATATAATATATATATAATATATATAGTGATAGTGTGTGGTATATGATATATGGGTATATATATGGGTATATTGGGTGGTATATATTGTCTTGTGATGTGGTTTTAGTGGTTTATGTTTGTTAGTGTAGTTGTAGGTTATTGTGATGAGGGGTTTGTTTGTTGGGTTTAGAGTGTATATATAATATATTTTAGGGGTATGGTTTGTTATATTATCAGTTAGTTAAGGTATTGATAGTGTATTATAGTAGTATATATAGTTATTATGTATATATTATATTTTTTTATGTATTAATTTTATATATATATTTATATATAATTGTATATAATTTGATTAGATATATATTATTTAATATATGCGGATGATTTAAGTTTTGTAAGTTAAGAAGATTAAATCATAATATACTTCTAGGACTTTTAGTTCCTTTAGATCCATTTGATTTTTTTTTAAATTTTTCTAATAAGTTACGACTTGGTTTTTTTTATTATGAGTTTCAATTTCAATAATTGTGAGATATATCAGAATGTATTAGGTGATATTTGAAGTTTAGAAACAATAGATAGGACTGCTACATAAGAGGAATGGATTTTGTTTTCGCAGTCGACATATGTATAAGACTTTCTTTCGCTATTTAGTTCTGTTATTGTTGGCTACATCGCTGATTCAACCGGATCCCTTTACTTTTTTTGGCCTGTATATATCCCTCGTTTACCAAGCGTGGAAAATTATACGCCTACAGAACCATTATCTTCCTGGTGTAGATGCTTGGGAAACATTTGTTAGAAGCAAATGATCAAGAATATGCTGAGTGTTCCATGAAGAAGTGAAAACCTCATTCCAGAGAGTATTAAGTCAAGGACTAGCATGTGAAACTGCACTGGGTGGGCGTTCGAGTAATTTAGTGGTTCTATGAGTGCTCCTGGATCAAGATTTCGAGGCCAAAGGAAAGAAGATGGCCCAACTGTAAACTTAGGGTAGAAAGTGTCTACTTGGTATATTAGTGAGTGGGTGTTAGATATGTAGTATGGGATGTATTGTGTATTGTAGTACTTATTAAGTGTATTAGTGTTGTATAGTGTTATATAGCTTTAGGTTGTAGAGTATTGTAGTTTGGTTATGTTATGTTATATGGTAGTATAGTGTGGGTGTTTATTGATGTGTTAGGGTATTGTGGTGTATGTAGTATATCGGTAATATAATATCGTATTATATAAGTGTTAGATTTATGATATTATTATTTGATATGTATTGATATTAGTAGGTATTAGATATAATATATGTAGATAATAAATATGTGTAGTTTAGATTTTCAAATTGTAAGGTTGTGGCGCTCGGGTGCGTTGCTCTGATGTGTGTTGTGTGTTTGTTTTTTAATTGTGTGTGCGTCTTTTTAAAGTGCGTTTTTTAATTTTGCTTAAGTGATCATATTTTAATGTCTGATAGTTTGTTTCCCTAGATTGTAATTAATTTTATTTAAATTACTCGCGAATTAGCTGCTTTTCAAGAAGATTCAGATAGAAACATAACCTAATCTTTCGAACAACCGAAATCTTAGGTATAGCTGTATTTAGTATTTTTACCTATTTTAACTTTCTTAAAGTTTTTTTTTGTTTAAAAACGGTAATTTTAAAAATTTATTCCAAAATTTAATGCAGCTTTTAGCTTTTTCCTTAAGTCTTTAATATTATTATGGATTGTTGTACCGTGATCTTGTTGTGTGCTGTTTGTGGTGTGTGTGTGTTGTGGGTTGGTTTTTTTGTTTGGTGGGTGGTTTTTTGTTTTGGGTTGGTTGTGTTGTTGTGGCGGGGGGGGTATTGTTGTTGGCGTAATTTCATAGGGTTTGTTGGTGGGTCCTGTGTATGTTCGAGTTGTGTGTGTTTTTGTTGTGAGGTCTGTCTGTTGTGAGTAGTGGTTGATGCAGAGGATAAGGATTGTTATGGGGTGGGCGCAGGCTGGGGTTCTCTATGACTTTGCTAACGTCTGTGGCCTCAAAAGCACCATGAATCTGTTGGAATTAGTTCACGCTTCATTGCTAACAGTTCTTCTATTCGTTATAGCGGTGTTTTATTATCTGGTCGATACCTGGGCATGCCTAGCCAGGGATTTTTCTTTTTCAAGATAAACTAATATCTTCTCCAACTAATAACCTTTTCTTTATTGAATTGTCATGACTAAATGGTGAGTCCTGTGCTATATAAACATTAACACTCCGTTTAACACGTCTTGAGATCTGATCTCTGGCGAGTCTGTATGGTTTCTGTGGCTTAAAATCTTTCTCCCTATACTCACCGATTATCTTTTGTTTTCTGCTTCTCTGCTCCTCCTAACGGATGACAGTATTTCACCTCCTTTTTGGTGTAATATCGTTACAGATTCTCGATGAGAACTGTTACTTGTGTGTCTTGTCCCATCCATATTATGTCCTGAGATATATCTATTTTGAGGAGTTCAACGTCAATTCACATTCTTGAATTGTGTTGGGGTCTCCTCTTCAATAGCTGATGCAGGAGTGAGAGAACCAAAATCATTTCATAATCTCAACGATTCTGAAAAGTTTAATGTAAGAACTACATCACATACTCAATTTGCTCTAACCAATTCTTGAACACGCTTTGATTTTATGTTTTCAACGCATGGCTACTCCTTCTCGTGATATTAAATTTACTGATCCGTTTTCCGCGTCCTATCGTACCTGACTAAATTCTTGTAGCTCTTAAAATTTAATAACTTTTTCTCCAGCAGCTCCACCGACTGCCCCATAGACGTACTTCTGCACTTTAAAATCGGCTAAATTGGGGTGGTCCGTGTGCGTCGTCTTTCTTTGTGCTAACTAGATTTTTGAGTGAATCTTGTTTGTACCAGAGGACGCTTCGGCACCGCTTAGAAGGTGGTGGCCGTTAATCGTTGAGGGGTATGGAGCTGGTCATTCTCCATATTTCCGAATGTAGCTTAACTCTTTTTCTCCACAAAATCATGGTTTCGATGGGGAATGTTCTCTGTCCAGTCAGGTAGAGAGACACTTTGGTCGTCTTAGTCGTGGGTGGGCATGGAAAAACTCTCGTTCTACTGAGTTCGTATATCACTCTTACTATATGTTCCATTCTGGCTTTCGATCTGTTGCAAGTTGCTATTATCGACAGCAGAGCGCGCTTTCACTAAAAGAAAGTCGACAACCTACTTGGCTCTCTTACTGATAAAAGTGTAAATATTTGGTCTGGCCTCTTGCCCAAAAAATCTCAAATAACTTTTGTTATAAATCTCGCTTTGTTCGCTACTTTATGTTTGCTAGTGATCGTTGCTGTAGCTAAACTCTTCCTATCTGGGAATGAATTGCTAATCCGTCTTCGGCCTCCTTCATTCATATAATGCTATGGTCGCGGCTGAGCGATTCCGGCCATCCCCGCGCTCTGCTTCTCCTCCTCATCAGGTTTTCCGTATGCTTCTTCCCTATTACGCATGTATCGGGTGTATGTGATTCTAGATCATGAGTGTCAGGCAAGGCTAGTGGGCCCGGATGCATTTCGCTCCCCGTGTCGAGGAGTGTGCTTCCGAGCTGCCTCCTCCCTTCGTTCAACTATACTCTCGATGCCTTAATTTGAACAATTTCCTTCAGTGCTGGAAGCGCGCATTGAGTCCAATTCCAATTCTCTGAAGAAAGGGCAAGGTGGCCGCTCTGATGGCCGTTTCGTTAACTATCGGTGCCTATGTTATTTTGGCTGCTGCACTTGTTGTATTTTTCTAATGAGTGTTGAAACTTTTGTTAACTCCATTTCCTGGATCTATGCTTATATCTATTCTTTCTATATCTAGTGTATTTGTTCCGATCCTGCTCGAGTCAAGTTTTGGTGACTAGTTTAGCTATTCGTCTATCTTGTTTCTAGTGTTTACGTGTGTTAGTTGGTTGGGATTGTGCGTGGCTTGCCTCTTTAGTGATCTAGTGGGTTGACGGTTGCGTTGGGTGCGTTGGCCACTAACCTTCCTTATTTTTTATGGTTGGCTTCTCATCTTTGTTGGGTAGTTTTGTCTTATCTATAGCATCTTTGAAAACCTCTAACTCTCATTTTTCTGGTGAGTATCTTGGAGTCTCTATTCCCATTCTTCAGATCATTTCATTTATATTATTGTCTTCTGGAGGCGCTTTCGTTGAGGTCTTACTTTGTGACATATTTCGTGTATCCTAGTCTACTGATTTAATGGTATTTTTTGTTGCGTCTGCTTTTAGTGTGGAGTTATTGGGAGTGTGTCTGTGTGTTTGCAGTTATTCGGAGAGTATTCTTATATGGGAGGCTTTTTTGGTGAGTGGATGTGATGGCATGCCGTCTGCACTTGTTCTATATGGTCTCGTCCTTTTTCGTTTTGGTTCTGCTCTTCTCTGTGTGCTTTACTTCTTTGTAGTTTCTTCTCTGCGCGTCTCATAAATAGCTAAGCTTTTGTTGTGATTGTTGTGGTTAGCGGACTGGTCGTTTCTCTCCTTTTCGCTTTGGTATATTTTTGGTGTGTTGCCTTGGCAATGTGTTTCGTGGGTGTGTTTGGGGTTGTTTTTTTGTGTTTGTCCTTGGTTTACTCAACTTTATCCCTTGACTTTTTTTCTATCAACTGGATTTCGCGCTTCTAGCACTTTACTTCTTGGTAAACCTGTTTCAACTCTTATGCCGATTGACGAGAGCGCGTCATTGTCTGCTTTGCCTACTCATTGTCAAATCGCTTCCCCGTCTTTTGCATCTTATGGATGTGGCCTTCTTTCTCGTCTTCGAGCTTTTCTTATTCTTATGGTGGCCGTTGCTGTGAGAGTGGATGGGAGTGTCCCGGGGGGGTGTGCCTGTTGTGGTTGGGCTCACATTTGTTGGTTTACCTTGTTTTATAATGCAACGTCTTTGATATATACTCACTACTTTACATCTCGTGCCTCTCAAGAGAGACACCGGTCCTAACTTCCTTATTCTTTCTGTGAGCTGTGTCTAGACTTCGCACACTTTTGACATACAGAAGGGACAATTCTTGTGTTTCTGAACATAAACAGAAAAATTATCTTGGATAACCTTCATATCACAGACTGGGTGTTTTGCTAAGGTGTCGTCTCGAAAAGATTAGTACGTGGAGTGTTTCTGGTTCAGGTTGCTTCTGGGAATTTGTTTCTTCTGCACTAGAATCGACTTGTGTTGCGCAGTTGTGATATTAGTGGTGTCGCTTTATGTCGCCCTTCGGTTTGATTGGTTAGTACTTGTGTTCTTCTATTATTCTTGGGTGTTGTCGCTGTCCGGTTCTGCACCCCTTCTATGTTGAATCTATAGAGGGTTCTAAAGCTTGTAAAGAGAGCTTATATTGTTATTACTGTCCTGCTTTTATGTGACTTTCATATACTCTTCTTTGATCTCCTTCTTATATTCGTTGCGTTGGGTAACGTGGACGGTTGCTTGCACTAGTTTTGTGTTCCTATTATGTAGCGGAACATGGTTTTATGGTTTATCGGTAGATTTTGCTCAGAGGAGTAGCCACGTGCATCCCACCCTGCCATTGCGTCGCCCTCGTTGGCAAGTATCAGGAGGGTTGTCCTATTCTCGTCTTGTGTTGGCATGGCATTTTGTCGTGAGCATGTTGAAAATCCCAGACTCGTTCGTAGTGTCTGTCCCTTCCTTTCCAGCCTACTTCTGTTCGTGGAATCTTCCTGCCATCTTCTGTTTTCACTTATTTTATCTTCCTCGCTTTATAAAACCATTTGCTGCGGCAGCACCTGAGAGATTTTGCGATTAGGTTGCTTGTTGTTTCGTTGTTTTTCTTCCGGATTTTTTATTTGCTGCCTTCCTCCTTCGATAAAGAGCTCCCAGGCCTCTGTGATGTGTTTTATATTGTTCTGTAAAAAGAGAGAGAAAAAAAAAATAAATATATATATTGTATATTTGATATTTGATTTGGATGATTTTCATGTTTTATTTAATTGGTATATAATTTATTATAGTTATATAATAATATTATTATTTATATTATATGTATATATAGTAAGTGTATATATGTATGTATATATATAAGAGTAATATATATATAGTATATTAGTATATTCTATATATATATAATTAGTAGTGTATATTTAGGTAGAGGGTATGTTTAGTCAATATATATATATATATATATTATATATATATATATATATATATTATTATATATATATATAATATAGAATATATAGCTGTATCTGTTGCGGGTGGTTTATGTGTAGTGTATATGAGGTTATTACTTGTGTTATTTGTTTAGGTAATATGTATGGTATAATGGTGTTATTGTAGTATTTTTTGTATGTGGATATAGGGTATATTTGAGGTGAGGATAGTTTAGTGTTTATATGTAGTATTATAGGGAGTGGTTTAAATATACTAGTAGTATTATGTGATTCGTTGTGAGGATTTTAGTGTTAGTTGTGTATATTTGGTATATTATATAGGTATATTTATAGTATAGTGGTTATTATAGGTATAAGATTAGTAATAGGTGGTTAGTTATATGATGTAGATTATGATGGGTAGTTGTTTGATATTTGTATTGTATGATTTATTATTATTGTGGGTTTATGATGTATGCTTATGTGGTTATTTATATGTTGTATAGTTATGGTGTATTATTACGTTGGTTTATATTATTATTAGTATATTATTTAGTATTAATTTGAGTTTAGTAATTAGTGATATTAGGATATGTATTAAGTATTATGGTATATTAGTATTGTAGTTAGGTGGGGGATGTTATGTAGTTTTTGAGGTAGTCAGGGTAGGTTATATATTATTGTATTGTATTATTTGTGTTGTGTTGTTATGTTTTTGAGATTAGTATTTTATAGACTTTGCAGGAACTTTATGAAGTATGGTTTTTATTGATATTATATTTTGTTTGAGTTTATAGTACCGGGGTTCTTATAGTTATTGTATTATATATTATTTTAATTATATTATTTTTATTAGATTATATAGATTTTAATGGCTAGTATGATTTATGATGGTAAGTGTTTACATATTAGTTATGGTTATAACTAGTATTTGTAGTAGGGGTATTATTTATATGAGTGTATTATATATTGTATTTATTAATTTGTATATGTGATTGATCATTGATGTTGGTGGGGGTGTGGTTGGAAGTGTTAGAGTTATATATATAATATAATATTAAATTATATAATTGTATAGGTAATAAATCTTTGTAATTTATGAGTATTGTGAGGTTGTCCGACTGAAAATTTGTTTTGATTCCCATGTTTATAGTGTTGTGTGAGTAGTTAGTTCAATTGTATTAGGGATATTAGGTTATTTAAGTTTTGTTTTTATTTTTATGTGTAAATGTATTTAGGTATGTATATTGTATGTTGTTTGTATATATAGGGACATATTTTGATAGGAGTATATATTATTTAGTATATAGTATATTATGTGGTTATATTCACTCATGAATGTGTATTTATTATTATTGGGAGTTATGAGTATTAAGTATTTGTATATGGTTTATAGTTTATTATTTTGTATGTGTAAAGTTTATAGTTTTTTATATATTATGGTTAGTTTTATGTGGTTAGTATATTACTATGTATTATGTCGTATATTTATTATAGTTGTATATATAGTATTTTGTTTTTTGTGGTTATCGTATATATATATAATTGTTTTATATTATATAAGGTTTTTATGGTATGTTTAATAGTATATATGTTGGGTATGATTTATTATATTCTACTTGTTTTCAGAAAATTTGCTATTATATGTTTGTATGTTCAATAATGCAAAAGGTTTTATACTTCTCTATAGATAACTTTTAATTTTATAAGTTTAATTTCCATAGAAATATTGTTTCAACTAAACCAAAATCGAAACCATTGTAACTTGAATATTTTCTTTTCACTCTGTATATTAAAAGTGCTTAAATTTTGTCTAGTATGTAAATAGTTATATCTGACAGCTGATGGGAAATTGAGTCAGTGGTCGATCTTATTGCTTTGGGAGGATGGATAGAGGTAGTTCTACCTAAAGACACCAATTACCAAAGTTCTACAATTCATTACTGCGCCATTGTAAAGCGCTCTCATCCAGTACATTGCTGTCCAGGATCGTTAAAATGAAAGGTGACAAAAGCGTGTTCAGGTGGAAAAACCTTATTCTCAAAACTCAACTAAATGTGGATTTGATGTGAATTTCAATTGTAAAAACCTTGTTCTTTCTATTGTAAGAGGAAAAATAAAAATATTATGTTTGGTGATATGTGTCGCAAAACGGTGAGAGATATGTATATGATGTGTTGTTTTTCTAGAATGAACTGGTTGTATTTTTATATTGCTGGATGAAAGGACGGTATGTTCCTGGTACGTTTAGTGTGCACATATGCAGAGGTGGTTTGAGTGATGGTATTTTTACCTATGTTATCAGTCTCGTGATGTCTCATAGTGTGTTCAGGCAAATCTTATTATATGTGCCAAGGCTGAGACATCAGTACAAAAGCAATCACGTACCGGTTCAAAACTTGGAGAGTTCTAAACTTCACTGAAAAATGTGGCAATCTTAAGATAAGAACAAGATAAGGAAGTACATAGTTTATGTTCCGAAAGGTTTCTTTCAACTAACAGATGTGAGCTAGATAGGGTATGTATTTCTTGTCTGTGCTTATTGGGCCTGATAATTCTGCTTCTCGCGTATGTTGTGCAGGTTGGTTGTGAAGCGAGATAATCGAGAGATTCCCCCTTCAAGGGAGAATTAAGTGAATGAGTAGGATGATCCCATGGGTGCTGTGTGACATTGACTAACAAAATTCATAAGGGTCGAGAAACTTGACTGCAGGAAAATTTTTATTTAGGGAAAAGGTGAATGTTAGGGATAATTTAAAAGATAATATTTCCATGAAATATTGGAGGGAATAGAAGTAGTGAAACAAAATATTTTTGTGGGTCTTATCCCTCTTGTTGTGTGTATTTTCTTCATTTGTAATCACAAGAATTTGAAGATTCTGAGTTATTTTCATAAAGTCTTTAGTAGAAGAATATGAAGCGAGTTGAAAAGAAAAGAACAATGCTGACAGTATATGGGACGACTTGTCAATCCTGGGTGTTTAGGAAAATCTCTAGTAAATAACTAATGAATAGATATTTCTCATAGGCATTAGATAAATAACATAAATTGAGACGATAGATTTCATAGTTTAACTGATTAAATTTTTAGAGGTCCTGAATCTAATCCTATTTGCGAAATCTTGTTTGTGCTCTATTAGATTCAGTGCTTGCGACATGGGATTTGATGTTGAATTACAGCGTTTGAATCCGTTCTAGTCGAAGGTGATAGCTGAAGGCTTAGGTTTGCGTGTCTTAAATATAGACAAAATATTGTGATTCTGTAAGAGATCGTTATTTGAGGTGGAGTATGTTTGATTGGTAAGGAGAGTGTGTTTCAAGTTCGCAAACCCGTGCGACAGAACAATTGTTTTAATTAAATTTACATTACGCATCCTCAGGCAGTTTCAAGAGATTAGATAGGAGGAGTTTAAATTATTGGTGTTGTTGTTGTTTTAGAGAAATGTAGTGGTAGAGATAATGAGATTATAGTGAGTTTGTTTTTTGTTAATCTGTTTATTTGGAATATGAAGCTTGAAGTTATCAGTTTAAGGGTCAAGCCAGCTCATAGTGTTCGATTAGTTGATATGTTAATTTATGCTTAAACTTCTAGATATGAGATAACGAATAAATGAGTATTTTTCCGTTTAATAAATAAAAAAATTTAATATAATTATATTATCGGGTTAGAATGTAAAGGTGAGTATTTAGTTTGAAATGTGAATTATATTGAAAATTTAGAAAGATGTGAATTATTCTTTTCCTGCATTTCTTAAAAAACTTATTTTCTATGCATTTTAGTTTTGATGGAGACATTAATAAAATGATTTCATGTAAATAAACACTTCAGTTTCATCATACCAATGAGAATTATATTTTTTGTAAGCTATCTTTAATAACATTCATTTGTTATCGGAGAAGAGAAGTGGATATTATATTACTGAAGAGCTGGAGGCCTTGCGGAGCGCGTGTGTGATTAGCGCGGGAACACAACCTGGAACCGAGCGCGGAGGGCCGAAAGCCGGGTAGCTCGTTGGAGCCGGATCGTAGAAGAGGTATATTTTAAAAGGATTGGTAGGACCTCCGTGTGTCGGAGCGGAAAAAACGATGCCGCTCTGCAGCCCAGATATGAGTTCAGGATGTTAATGTTATGTGGTATAATTATTTATAATAATATAGTATATTAGTATAATTATATATATTATATAATATATATTGTTTATATACAGGGGATATAGTATATATGTATATAATATATATATATAATAGTAGTGTTTTCACATCTATTTAATATATGATTATTTATATATATATGATAGTAGATAAGTTATATATATATATATATCTATAATATAATAATATATATATGATATATATATATATATATATATATATTTATATATATCATTATTATATGTATAATTATATTATAATATAGTAATGAATATATATATATTGTTTTATTGTAGTGATATTTATATATATAATTTAATTATTAAATTTAAAAGTTATAAAAGTTAAAGTTGAAAGGATATATTATTAGTTTATATTTAGAAGGTTTATTATTTATATAAATTAGATATTAGGTAGTGATGAGTAGTATATATTATATATATATATATATATATAGTAATTATAGTGTTAATTCCCACAATCTTATATATACAAGCCTGTGGAGTATTATTATTAGTGTTATAGTGATTTATAGGGGCGTAGTTATATATATATAGTGGACGTGTTTGTTTTATTTGAATTTGGTGTGATAGTATATGATTATTATGGTATATATAGTATATATATTATATATTATATATATATTATTATTATACATATATATATGTATAGTATTAGGTGTGGTATTATGATAATGAGGGGTTATATAGTTATGTGATATGTTAGTTGCTATAGTGTTAGTATGGGGTATATTTAATATTATATATTATATATATATATTTATATTATTTAATATAAACATTATATAAATATATATATATAATATATATAATATATATTAATATATATATATATAATTATAGTATATATATAAGTATATTAATATATATGATATATATTATAGTATTATATATATATATATTATATAAATATTATAAATATATATATAATAATATATTATATATAATATAATATATATATATATAATTATATATAATAATGCATATAATATAATAATATATATATATATATATATAATATATTATTATATATATTATAGACATATAGATATATATAGTATATATATATATAATATATATATACATATATATAAATTATTTAAATATTATATAAGCATATATATAATATATATATATATTATATAATATTATATATATATATATATATATTATAATAATATATAATATAATATATATTATATATAATATATATGATATAATATATATATATAATAATACATATATATATAATATATATATATAATAGTATAAATATATATAATAAATATATAGGTGCTATAATTATAATATATATATATATATATATATATAATCTATTATATATTATATAATATATAAAGTATTATATATATATAATAATATATATAATATATAAATATAATATATATAATGTATTTACTAGGTGTAGTGTTAGTGAGTTGTTATTATGGTATTTAATCTTTATGCTATAATTAAATTTCATCACTTAGAGTTAGTTTTATTTTATATTTTATGTGGTTATTGATGATGTTGTATTATTAGTGGTTATATGTATTCCTATGACTAAGTTATTGGTTTAAAAGTTAGTTTGTTTATTATTATTGTATTGGTATAGTATATTATATAGTATATATTTATATATTATATATATTATATATATTATATATATAATATTTATATTAGTATATGTATCTATATGTAGTAGGATGGTAGTTATATGAGTAGGTGTTTATTTAGTATAGTTGGTTGGTGGTGTTTTGGTGTGGTGTGAGTTTAGATATTGATATTATTATGAGTGTGATATAGTGTGTGGTTGTTGTAGTGTATAGGTATAGGTATATTATTATTATATATATATAGTGTTGGTGAGGATGTAATTTAGGTTAGTTTTTAAGTATGAGGTTGTATGATGGTTATGATAGGTTGTTAATAGTTGTTTTGTTATTAGGTAGTGTTGTTAGTTAGGCTGTTGATTTATAGATGGGTTGATGTGATTAGATTAGTTATGAGGTATGTAGTAGTGTATATGTTAAGGTATGTATGTATTTGATTTTGTTAATATATATTATATGTTAGTATATTATTGGTAGCTATGTCTTATATATTATATTAGATATTTATATATTATAATTGTGTTTTATATTATATTAATATATAATTATATATATATATATATTATATATATATATTATAATAATATATATATATATATATATATATATATATATATAATATTATATATATATTTTATATATTATATATATATTGATATAAGTATAAAACTTATGGTAAACCTTAAGAATATATTATATATATTATGATATAAGGAATATATATTAGTTATATTATATATTATGTAATAAGTTAAAATTGCTAGAAAATATATATCATATTATTCAAAATATTTAGAGATTGTATTCTAT
Organism: Trachelipus rathkii; assembly: GCA_015478945.1. Classification (NCBI taxonomy): domain Eukaryota; kingdom Metazoa; phylum Arthropoda; class Malacostraca; order Isopoda; family Trachelipodidae; genus Trachelipus; species Trachelipus rathkii. The sequence continues at coordinate 38,704 of JABUQX010072062.1, forward strand.
ATATGTATTTAAATAAAAGTTTTCGACTTAAGAGTCTGCATAAGATGTTAATTTTCGTAAACTTTCGGTCCTTAAATTTGTTCCTGGAGCGCTCACTCAGGGCTGACTTTACGAATTTTATTTGATAAGATAAATAAAGATTATTTTAAATTTTGTAGATTATATTATTCACATTTGCAAATATTGAAAAAGGAGTTTTAGTTTAATTTGGATTACATTTATTATATTACTTTACTTAATTTAAACCTTTTCATATTTCAAACTGTTTTACAAAATATTGGTGTGGTGTTTGTACTTAATCAATTTTAATAATTTTATTTAGTCTTCAAAATAAAATTCTGTCCTGGATGGTATGGTCCAGTGATAAGTGTAGGACCGTAGAAGCTTACGAAAGATTAAACAGTCTAGGAACTCTTGTAAAAACTTTTTAATAAATAATAAATAAGGCCTTCTAATTATAAATACATACTAAAAACTCGGGCGAAAAATTGCTTTTGATTATA
>JABUQX010072064.1:7500-17677 GCA_015478945.1 Trachelipus rathkii
AACTAACAATTCTTTTGGAGGATGTTCCTTTGGTAAACCGAACTGCAATTTATCTGAAACACGATTCGGAACCTGCACATCCAGACCGCATAGTGTGTGAGTATCATGATCGCACATATCCTAACAGGTAGATCGGCTGAGGGGGACCATATACTTGGCCAGCACGATCACGTGACCTAATCTCACTGGGTTAATCCCTTTGGGGACACATGAAAGAGCTTCCCTATACAGTGATGGTTGGTAATCGTAACGAATGAATTAATACAGAGAATATTTAAGGTTGCAGATGAATTCGGCTGAATCTTCAAATACTGGAGAATGCGTCAAACTCCTTTGCTAATCGCGCACAATGTTTTATTCAAGCCACCGGTTGTCATTTTGAACATGTCATGTAACTTCTTCATGTATTACTCATCGTACTGTAATTGTCGTGAAATAAAAGGTTCTTTCGGATTTTGTTTCACCTTACTTCATCAATTCGAATCTCGCTACCTTTCTCGAATCAGACCTAAGCTGATATAACCTTTACCACCTAGCATGCATTCTGTACTACACCATTATAATTTTGCAGAAAAGGTGCAAAATTTGTGTATTTTAGTAATATAATCGATTGTATTACAATTTTAATAGTATATTATCCGCTTCTTTGGTTTTTGAGCGATAAACCTGTCCTTACTGAAGGTCATCCCCCATAAGAAATATAGTCCCTGCGACACGTAACAATATTGAAACAAGTAGGAGATCGCGGAAATCGTCGCATGTGGAGTAAATTCTATATTTACTGCTCTGTTTCCAACACCTCTCATGTGTTTCTCTAGAAAATATGCTATTGCATCGAAGCCAGAAGGGGAAGTTCCCAGAGAATTATTCCTTTTCGCTGTATGCTATTGTAGTTGTTTGTCGCAGTAATTAACATCAGGTGAGTGGGGTAGTTGGGTTTTAGGTCCTAGTTTTTCATTCTTCTGTGGGCCTCGGAAGTAGTAAAATTCAACGTCGTTTATTTAACAAACATCTCGGTCCAAGTGTGTGGATCGACCGCCTCCTGCAGCAATGTTAGATACCTGTCCCCATCGACCGCTCCATTAAAAAAAAACGGTCCTATATGCCTAATGCTGAAATTCCATCGTGGCGGAGTCGTCAAACACTTACGCGTCATCTGCTATCGGCCCATGTTCAATCCCAGCAGAGTGGAAATTACTTAAGGGCTTATTTTTTTCAAAATACCTATCACACTGCGGGGAGGTGTGAAGGATATGCAGTTATCTTATTCAATACATATATTCCCCGGTTAATTAAAGTATTACGTGCACTTCTGTCGCGGTCCTACTAGTGTATGAGCTCCTCTATTCTACCTTTCCGCAAGAGTGAGATCGGATAGTAGATCGCTGTTGTTGGAAGTATCTCAGTGGTTATTGGTTGTGGGTATTTTAGAACTATCGATCCCTCTTATCAGGTAACTATCTTCATCGTCGCTAGTATTCTTTTGTATTTAAGAGTCTACATAGTGGCGCTCAAAGGTCGTTTATCAATACATATTATCGCAAGTAATAAATTATTAGCTCTAAAACTACACAGGTTCAAATTCCAGCAGAGCTGACAATTATTAAGAGGTGAAGTTAAATATTTTTTAATCAATACTATCACCATCCTGTGCGAGAGAACGTTAAGAAGGATGTGCTAAGTTATCTATTATATCAATATAAATTTATATATATATAAGATATAATCTATATAATTTATAATATATTTATCTATATATACTATTGAGGCGTATCCCATAACTATATAATAATAGTAATTGTTAGACCTGTAACGTCACTTTTACCGGTACTAGTATATATATTGCTACAAGCTTGCTAGTTGAGAGTCGGATATTTAGATCCGAGCATTTCAGCTAGCCGATTGAATCTAGCTATTGAGAACGTAAGGTAACTTAGAAGTATCACTAATATTATATATAAATATATATATTAATATTATATATATACATATATAATATATATATAATAATATATTATATATATATATAATTATTTCTACTATTATATCTCTCATATATATATATATATATAATATATAATAGCCTAATATAATATAAATAGTCTCATTATATATTAATATATATTCACTATATTATTATTATATATGATATATATTAATATTAATATTATATAATATCTATATTATATATATCATATAATTCTATATATTATTAATATATACATATAGTATATTATATATATATATAATAATATATACTATTAATAGTATAGTATATATTATATATATATATTATATTTAATTCTATATATATATATATATACATTTATAATCAATATTAGTATTATATATATATATTATACTCTTTATATATAATATAATTATATTATATATATATTTAAAATATATATATATAATATATTAGATTTGTTTAAGCCTTAATCAATTTTGGCCTCGGGATCTGGTTCGTATTGGCCTAACTATCGCATTTCTGTAATTACGAGTTTGGAGAAATGAAATCTGTTCGTGTTCTCGTATTCTTCTACTGTCTTTATTCTTGAGACGCTGTAAAATAGGCGTCATTACCTGCTTGGAACAAAATTTTTATTCCTAACTCTGGTTGTGTTACTGGTGCTCTTCTCTCTCCTGTTTTTCAAATGTAAATTTCATTGGAGATTAATAAAATATAGTATAATATTATATATATAATACTATATATATTATTTATATATATTATATTATATTATATATATATATATTATATATATTATATAATAAATAAAATATATATATATATAATTATAGATATATATATATTAATTATGATACTTTAGCCTAGATAATACTATATTAACCTATTATATAGATATCAATTTACAATATATATTATATATATACTATATATATATATAAATTGAGAGTTAATAATTAATAATTATAGGATATATATATATAGAATATATAGTATATACGGCATATAATATATATATATAATATATATAATATATATATATATATATTTATATAAGGAAATATATATATAATTATATAGATACATAGACCAATTATATGTAATACAAAAAGTTACATAAATATATATATATATATATAATATATTATATATATATGATATAATATATATATAGAATATATATATATATTATATTATATATTAGTATATAGTACTATTATATATAGATATATATATATATATATATATATATAATATATATATATATATATTATATATATATATATATATATATATATATATATATATATGTATATATAATATATATATATAAGATATTTAGAGGTGGTAGCGGATGATATCCGCTATCCGGCATATGCGGATTATCGGCATCCATTTTGTTCGAGCATCCCATACCGGCATCGCACCATACTCGAATAATTGATTCATTTAAGGAAGGAATCGGAATTACCAGTAATATGCATTTTATGGCATACCGATGGAGATCGAACTGTTTCCTTCACAAGCCATTTGCTAGATACGAAGAAAGAAGAACGGCAATATGAAAGGCCCTGAACAGGTGATGATACGCGATTTTTTGAGAAATTGTCTATTATTCTCCTAAACCGTTTGAAGAGGTAACTAAAACTATCTATTAGCCCCAAAAGTTCTTGTTTGTCAGACGGGATTCCTCTAAGTTTGCATATGTGACAGCTGTCCATAATACTGCTAATTAAAACTAAGTACATTTCAAAGATGACAAACTCTTCATGCTGGAGGTAGAAATGAGCATTTCCAAATTCTGGCATAAACGATTAACGCATGCGTCATAGCAACTTTCTGGATCAATAGATACAAAACCAAAATTCTTGAACCACGTGTTTCACCGAGGGTTAAAAATTTATTTGTAAGTGTGCCCATCTTGATGAAAATGCACTGCAAAAAAACGGTTAAAATTTCACCCAGACAATAAAAAGGAAAATATTACAGAAACAAACACACATTTACCATCTGTTAGCGAAACCATTGCTGCATCCATGAACGTTTCTTTGCGTCTTCTTAGATGAGGCGATAAGGAAGAAGTTTGTTCAAGTGTCCAAATAGAGGAAACACTCTGTCATTGTATTCGAAGATTATCAAAAGAGAAAACTTTTGGAATCGGATAAAGATCCATTGGTTGATGGCGTGATAATTGTAAAAAGATCCTTTAAATTTCACATCACGTTGCAGAACTCGGCATCTAGGAAATAATCTAGCGTGCCTTCAAACAAATGTACGCTAGTGAACGTCTTTTTCAGCGGTGCACGAATCTCATTTACGAAGAAAAGTGAAGCAAACTCTCCCTTGAAATGGCTCAGAATCTTTCGTTTTTGAAGCACGTAAATTTGAGAAATTATTAATGTTCAAAGTATCTATTAGTATATACGATTAACCTTTTTGCCAAAATGGGTGAGGCTGAGGAAAGAAATTGTGTGGGAGTGGCAAAAGAGTTGGGGTCCACGTTCCGCAATCTGGTAACACGTATAACATATATTATAATATCATATATATATATATATATTTATATATATATATATATATATAATTATATATATATGAATATATATAATATATATATATTATATCATATATATATAATATATTATAATAATATATATATATACATATATATATGAAGAACTTGTGTCAAAGACGTCTAAAAACTTTAACTATCCGCATCCGCGGATAGTGAATAATCACCATCCGCTACACCTCTAAATATATTCAGTGATTGCAGGTAACATCCACATCCGCATCCGATCCGCAGAGCATCCGCACATTATTAAAGATCCTCATCCGCAGCCACGCTTTGCCCTGCGGATGTTGCACGAATATTTATTGTCGAGATTTGATAAAGCAATTTTTCGTAATAAGAATACTTCAAGAAGTAATCGAAAAGTGAAATGAAAATGATTGATACGGCAATTCAAAACCGGCTTGATATTCCATATCTTAAATGCTATCAAAAATCTTCCAACTCCCTGGACAATAGTACACTTCACTATGATGACAAGAATGGTATGTTCAAAAGCACCTCTTGCTTCGTACATAGTTTGTGTTCCAGAAGTTGCATATTCTTACTAATGTGAGAATGGACATCATCATCACACTGCCATTAAGCTAATGAAAATAGATTTGGAAGAAACTACCTCAAAAAAATTAGTGCCTCTACAACTTCTGTCTCCGATGTTATATCCATTAATCTCAACGTAAGGAAGCATTTGAACCATACTTCAAAATGACCACAGAGGAGCCGACGTTTTAACCAAGAATGAGAGAGAGATGTACTCTAATCGAGAGTTTAATAGAGCGCCATATTGGCTCTGTGTTGGCATTATGACCTATCAATCTCCGACCGCCGCTCCGGATACTAAGCCGACTTAGGCTCAATGACAAACGTTAGATATCCCATGCCTCTAATTAAGTTCCATAAAATGTGATAATTTATGATAGACGCAATATATTAGAACCAAGTCCAACTTCGTTAGCGCTATTTAAGTGTGAGCGAAAATGAAGATGAAACACTTCAATCCGGAACTCGAGCTCTCAGCCTTATAATTCCCGCCTATCGCAAATAAATACGAAAAAAACGATCAGTCCGTACCAGAAACACACAATTGCTAAACAAACAATCAAATACAAATTCCTGAAGAAGTCCTACAATCCCCAGTACAATGATGAATGAATCACAGGAGACCACTTAGCATTGCTAAAAGATTATTGCAAAGTGATTTGATAACTAGTCTACCCGGAAGAACAATTAGACTAATATTTATCTGTAAACAGTTGGTGGAAAGATGAGCAACACATGTGCTCCTGCATGTTATTGTTTCCACAAACACTAGGATACGATATAGTACTTTCTCTTCTACAACTTCTGCCTCTCCGAATGAAGAAACGTCACTTCTCAGCAATATTAGGATATTAAATCACAGAAAAGTACAAGCATAACATATTGGAGGATGTACTTCAATTCGCACCAACCTTTTCTCTACCACCCTTGAAGTGAAATATTAAATCATAGTTCCCGCGAGGCTTCGTCAAAAGTATCATAATCCATTTTGTACGAAAGAAATCACTCTAAGGTAGAGTGATTAGGGTGGAAAGAGGTTGATTGACGCAGGGTCGGCATGGAGTTTAGATCCCCTGTCCCGAGCCTGGAACGACAATTATGATTAATAGATTATCGGCTAAAACTCGAATACATACAGACGTATACAGCACTATAGCTTAAAAAAGAATTATACGCTAGACTATTAAAACATCCTATTTAAATAGAAGTATGCTCTAATTCCAATTATGTAAATGAGTAAGAGATCACTATACGGCAATTTAGTCAGAGACAGTATAGATTAATACCATTACAGCCCAGACGCCCATCTTACCTAGCTATTGCACTCCCATTGAGGGGTCATAAGGAGTATATATCAATCATAATGGACTCCATTAGTAGATAGTAGAGAGACTCTCTTAGATCGGATGTTGAATAATTTGTGTGTAGTATTAATGAGCTTATTATATGTAATGTACTGGCAATTAAACCGCGAAGTTATCAAGATATTCTTAATTAAGATTATATATTTGTATGACTATGAAGTGATTCTTTTATATTATATTATTAAAAATAAACATCTCTACCTTAAAGCGATTAAGATGCCCTATGTTGTGCTCTTCCAGGGGAACTGGGACTGTCGGTCGGTACATTCTCTATAGGTTGGTCGGCATTTCTGACATTTTCACCACACGAAGCTTAGTTGCAGTTAATACTGGTTATAGTAGTGCGAGAGTTACCTGATAGACCTATATAGATCTAAGCGCTAAAAGCATATATATATTAAGCGTCCTCACCTGAACTATATAAATAAACTAAGTAATAGTTGCGTTTATGGGTCTTGGAGACCTTTATATTCTGGGTAGGTATGTTATTGTTATGATACTATATCTTATTTCAAATGCTGGGTTCTTAATAGTTGTTCCTAGTTTAGACTACTGCTAGAAACTAAACGCGAGGCTCTGGTTTAATGGTTGTTTACGGACTTAGCCACCGTCAGTATTTTGGGCATTCCTATTTCGTCCATCTCTCTCTTCATGGTCAAAAGGTATTATTATTATAGAGTGTACGATTTCTCAAGTTTAATAGGGAAGACCTTCTCTCTAAGATTATCCTTAACAGCGAGACTGTTAAGGTGGAGTGAATGGAGCTAATGATTCAATGAAATTATGAGGGGAATGTATACACCCATAGTTAATGTCAATCACAAAATCTTCACCAATTCGGATTCTCCTAAAAGTTTTTAATATTTTTTTTTTTTTTAACTAAAGGAGATATCAAGAGTAAACATCCGCTTAGAGGAGGCAATGTATGCGCAGGAGTTACGGGGATTTCTCTTGGCCCTCCGCGGGAACGAGAGGGTAGGATTAGAGTATTCATTCTCCCGGCGCCCTCTGGGGCAGGTTCTCTCGAAACGCCTGATCTGTCTACAGAGGTATTTGGCGTGTGTCGTCGAGGGGAATATCCGCCCCTCCCTACGGGGTAGAAAAACGTCCGCGACGCCCCTCATGCTCCCTGCTGTCGGCGTCGAGCCCCCCTAGAACCGTATATTTTTTCGTTTCCTAAATTTTAACACATACAATGTAATTTATAATAAGCCCGCTTTACAGTCGATCATACACATTATTTGTATATGCCTTTTTTCTAGTTATGTTATCAGGTGATCTTGTTCTCGAGATATTTCAGTATTAATGAAAAATATAATTCTGTTTATTACATTCTTTGTAAGTAAAAGCCCTTTTAGCGAGGGCCTGATATTGCGAATTATGTAATTGGGTTTTTCTGTAAGCGCTCGCTTAACTTCAAGTATATTCCACTTATTATATTCTTAAAAGATGTTTAATATTTTGATCTATGAGAGGGTGTGTGATTCCTTGTAAGAGAGGTTACTTGTTTAACGAGAGAGGGTGTGCGAACACTCTTCTGAATCATGTCCATTCACCCATCGCAGAGATGTACAGGGTGGAGAGTACCCTATGTCCACCTAATACTAGCAATCATGTTTAAAAAACAAAAAAAGAAACGAAAACGGATGAATCTTAAAACATAACAGGTCCTATTATATATACTATATGTCTCTTACCTCATATCACGTATATCACTATATTATTATACTATGATATATATATATTATAATATTATTATATATATATATACGGTACATACAATGTATAATAAATATTTAAGGCCTTATATTATACTATATATATATATATAGAAACTTACCCCCTGCTAGTTAATCTTTGTTGCGCTGAGATTTGGTTTCAGTATAGCCATTATCACGCCCCACCCCATATATTTGAGGAGTTAATCTTCCTTTCAAAGGTTAAAAATCAGAGATTAGACAATATTGAAACAAGCATTCAAAAGATAGCACGGTCAATGTGATCTAAAAAGTCAAACATATTTGCGAACGTATTATTTGAGAGTTTAGTTAGAGTAGCCCTTCAACGACCATCTATATAATATAAAAGATAATTGAAAAAAGATATAATCACAATAATCTCTATAATTGGAATTATAACTCACTCCCCCGAGTGTTAACATCTGGAACTAGTTTAAAATTATTAAACTAACTGAAACAGTTTTACTAATGATTTTAGAAAAAACTAAATTTTCAGAATTTCCTTATTTGATGATGAACATTTGTTAAGGCATCTTATAATCCTAGAATTATTAACCTAAATTGTTAATCTTTTTTGTAGTCTGTTAACTTTTGTCTAAAAAAATAAATGAATATAAAACGCAAACTATGCCCTCAAGAGCTTTCAGTGAGACTTATTGCGATTAAGTAGTTTTAAAAGAAAGAGTTGTAACAAAGGTGAGACATGGAGCATGACAGAGAGAGATGAGAGTAGAATTCAGAGAGATAGAGATGAGAGAGAGAGAAGAGAAGATGATCAAGAGTAGAGACGAGAGAGAGAAAGTACAAGACAGATCGGAGATAAGAGAGAACCGAGTAAGAGAGAGAGATGATGAGAGATAGAAAGAGAGAGATAGAGAAGAGGAGAGAGAGAGAGAGGAGATAGAAGAGGGAGAGAAAGTAGTATATGACAGATAAGTAGTAGAGAATCATATTATAACTTTATTATTTATTAAAGTCAAGAGAATCTAGACAAAAATGCAATACAATTAACAGTATTTCGTCGCTATATCGGCTGGATGAAACGTAGTTGCTTAAATTAATTTGGAACATGAGAGTCAAGTTTTCCGAAATTTGATCTTTCGTATATCAGCGAAATATAATTCGAATATATCTCAGTAATTACAATTTTTGATATATACAAACGTGCACGAGTCCAACTTTGTTTTTCGTTGTGATAGTATGCAACCTGTCACAGCTTGTGGTATAAAAAGACGTTCACTGCGAGCTTCGATCAATTTCAATCAACAACAACCATTTTTTCACTCCTCGAAAGAATGGTATAGGCATGTGTGTTTTGCTAAGTGGCTGCAACATTCATGTTGGTTTGACATTTTTGGACTAACTAAATTTGATGACTTTTTTTTTTCTCGAATACAATAAAATAATCATTGTATAATAGCAACATCCATAAAGAAATGCATTTAATTTATTTAATAATTATGTTACTAATAATAAAAAAAAAAGAATGGAAATTATGACAATAACCGAGCCGCAGCACATAAAACTGGCAAGTTTGTATAAATGTTGGCTGGTAATTGCGCAGCAATATCCTGCGATACCTTTATCACTGGAAGCCCCGCCTGATATATAAAAGGTACAGAGTATATATAAACTAGTATGATGGAGCGAAGCTGAATTTTTTGCATAAAGAAGGACCTGCGGTTGCGGTTAATTTTGGCCGGTTCCTAAATTGTTTCAACAACCGTCGGTTGTGCACAGTTTTTTGTGCGCTTTCGCTTAAACGTTTTTCACAACATTCGCGGTGTGCTGGTTGCGGTTGTGCGGTTTTGCGGATGCGGTTGTGCCAATAAACAAAATTTAAACAATTGTTTGTTTACTACTACTACTACTAGCTAATTACTACTACTCACTACTACTACTACTACTAATTAATCAATAAGTAAATAATAATAATATATATATAATAATAATAATACATAAATAAGTAATAGATAATAATAATTAATGT
>JABUQX010072065.1:0-12500 GCA_015478945.1 Trachelipus rathkii
AATATATATAATTATATAGTATATATATATATATATGAAATCCAGTTTAAAACCACAAATTTCTGCATCTATCTCAACAAAACACAACAGACTAACCGGGAAACAACAGAATACATTCTCGGAATGCTGGTCCAACTTTAGTGCGGAAAAAAAAAAAAAAAAAAAAAAAAAAAAAAAAAAATTATATCTTCAAAAAACTACAATAGCTAACAGCGAAAAGGAATACTTTTTTGGAATCCTGGTAAAACTTATTACCGGAATGTAAAAAAAATAAAATAACAAAATATTAGGTATAATACAATATACATTAGTAATTTATAGATACGAAGAATATTCTATAATTTATATTTTATTTTTACAGAAGCATAATAAAACCCCAACCACTACAGGTAAGAAAGCTCATATCAAATCAAGGCAGAGAGGTGAACTACATTACGTCCGAGAAGAGGGGGGGAGAGTATCAGCCTACAAATATATAATACTCACGACGACAGCACTCTATCATGCGAATACTGGGACCCACACATGAGCATATAGTTTGCGAGTGCTAATAATAATATTATGCAGACTCCCACGGAGGGCTAGTCTCATTTCACTAACAATAACAATATAAACACAACAATCAAATAAACAAAAAAATATCAATATACAATCACCTATGACAATATATACATACAACACGAATAACCAAACTGCAATCATAAAGATAACAATCACCAGCATAATTACAAACTATAGTACATATTCATATAACCATTATTAATATTATTAATTAACAAATATATAAATTCAACACAAAATTACACTATATTTTCACTAATAAACTCATACTATTTTTATTTTTAATATTAATCATTCACCAGTCCCATCATTATTATTACTAAAGCATTTTACCATATATATACATTAACTATAACAATATTATTATTATATTCTATTATATATTATTATTATATAATTATATATATCAAACCATTTTTTATAATTATTGTATTTATTATTATTGTTATTTATTATTATTATTATTTAATTATTATTATTATATTATTATTATTATTATTACTACCATTATTAATTATTATTATTATTATTATTATTATTATTATTTCAGCACAACTTCCGAACAGATTTTCACTATTATTAGTCAACATTCACTATACTTTTTATCATTATCATTGACTTCAATATTTATCACTTATCACTATTATCACTACAACTACTATCTTATTATCACTATATTATTATATTAATAATATATATATATATATATATATATATATATATATATAATATCTAATTATTATATATATATATATATTCATATATATTACATACATATATATACATATATATATATAACACAATATATATATATATATATAATATATATTTATATATATATATTATATATATATTATATATAATATGAATTATATTATATATATATATTATATATATATAGTATATATAGGTAACCATTTTTTTATGGACCCACAATTTTGAGAACGCAAAAAATTTTCTAGTTCAAAAAAATTTCTGTTCAGAAAGTTAGGTTAAGTAAGTTTTTTAAGAAAATTTCTTTAGTGGCAAGCTTCTGCATTAAGCCAGAAGCTTGCCACTAAACATTTTTCTTAAAAAATAACTTAAACTATAACTTTTCTGAACTTAGAAAGATTTTTTTGACTTAGAAAATTTTTGGTCTCAAAAATGTGTGGGTTGTCTGTCTACAGCTTTACCATTATTATTATATAGTTATTATAATATATATATATATATATATATATATATATATATAATATATATATTATATATATATATTATATATATATATATATATATATTATATATATATATATATATATAATATATATAATATATATATATATATTATATATATATTTTTATAAGCATACATATACGTTATATTACATATATATACACACGTATTCCATCTATATCTGTATATTTAAATTATCATTATTATCAATATAATATATTTTGCCTTGTCCATTGCGCGGGAAGTAAAGGTTGACAGTTGAGGTGGTTTTCTTCTTTGGAAGATCAAGAAGCGTCGAAAATCAAATTCTAGAAGTAGTTCAAGGAGATTTTATTTATCATATGATCAGATGACCAAGTAGATTCTAAAATTTCTAAAAAAGAACAGATATCGAATATAACGTCGCTCCACACCCAATTATTATTTATTTATTAATTTAAATCTCTACTTATTAAAATCCAAAAGTAAATTTATAAAATTGTAAATTATTTTTCGCGTTTTTCTTCTTAAAAAATTTTGAATTCCTTGAACTAACAGTTCTAGCATTCCAATCTCTCAAAAGTAACAGCAACACTCTCCGGCAAATGCACCAGGGGAAGATGGAGATACGGATCCCATAAAGGAGCTCTGCTGACCCTTTCAATTTATCTTGTCACATTCTTTCCAATCTCTTCTCTTCTTCTCTTTCCAATCCATCTTGCTTCGACGACTTCCAGATTATATATAGAGACCTTTTATTGTTTACTCGTTAAAATAAATAGACTTTCTATTAAATTTTGCTTCTTTTTTTTAAACTAAAGAATACCCAAGGGTATACCGCACCGGATGGCAGGAGTCGGGGTTCTCTCGGCCTTCCGGGGAACTACGGGGTAGGACAATTCCCCCCCTCCGGGGAGGGTCTCCAGAACCCCCGCTCTTTGATATTTGGGTGACGCGGGGGTTTCCTCCGCCTCCCTACGGGGTATGCAAAACGTACCCCCCTGTGTTCCCGTCGGCTCGATGCCCCTACATTGCCGTGTAAATAACTTTACAAAAATTAATATATTATATATAATATATGAATTTATATATTATATATTATATTTATCATATTATAATATTATATATATATATATATATATATATACCCCAGCCCCCAAAAAAAATATACATTTTTTAATGTTTAATTTTTTTTTTTTTTGTATTTTTTTTTTTTTTTTAAACATTTTCTATTTAAAATTCAAATAATTCCAAAATGTATTTATTTTCCCCTGTAGCTTTTGTAGTTTCCGAGATATGATATAAGTTTCTCGGTAAATTTTGCCAGGATTCCAGGCAATGTATTCCCTTTCGGTAGTGTTGTAGTTTTTTGAAGATATGGATTGTGGGCTCTTTTCTAGAGGCTGGCATAATATATATGTAATATATATATATATATCATAATATATATAATATATAACTACATTTATATATATATATATATATATATATATATTATATATATATATAATTATATATAATATATATATTATATATCTTGTATATATATATATATTATACTATAGAGGAGAGAGGAGAGAGAGAACACGAGTAGTAAAAGTTGCTGGAGTCGATTTATATGATATGTATATATATATATATATATATACTTATATATTATGATATATATATTATATAATATATTATATATATATGATAATTATTTGTATATATATAGTAGTTATAACAATATGTACAACACTGAGTGAAAATAATCAAGGTAACTTGTCAATAATGCATCACAACCTGCCAAACGTAAAAAAAAGGTAATTATTTTTTTATTAGGATAGATTAAATTATTTATTAAATTATTTTAACACCACTTACTCGTTGGTGGGTAGATAGATAATATTTTCGTTCGTGTCTACACTACCAAAAGAAATTAAATATATAGTTAGAAATGTCACAGTATTAGGTTTACTGAAATATTTTGAAATACTGACACAACCACAACGTGAGGGCCAGCACAGTTGTTGTACATAATGTAATTTTCTTTTTAGCTTATTGTTGGTCAAAATAAATTTAATGTTAGGTGTGACTAATCATTTAAACATCTGTTAATGTATCTAGGACTTTAAAATTTCTAGCGATTATTAATAGATCGCTCGCGCTCGTTGAGTAATTCCGTTAAATGCACTAATCACAAGTAGTCAAGTAATTTTATTTTATGACCTTTATAATCTTTATTTTTATAACCAGTTAAAAATAAACAACTTAAATTGGCTACAAACAAATGTCAAATCAAAAAGAATTTATACGGTGTCTTTTTTAATAAAAATTCAATTAAGTTTTTCAAAATTTTTGTGTGAAAAAGTTTATAAAAATTGTTTTGGGAGTTCTGAAAGGATGTTCGGGGGTTTTTTTATCGAACTCCCAACTCCGAAAACTTCCCACTTTTTGGGAAATCAAACTCCCGACTTCTCGACTCCTTTACCCGCTCTGAAAATGCTCGACCTCCGACTCACGCTTCCGACTCCCCATCCTGAATGATAAACTAATTAATTTTAGAGATTATATTGTTATTTTTTTGTGTGCGTTATTACCTATATATGGCCTTGAGTTTCAGAAGAAAAATGATTTTCCAAAAGTGGTCATTCAGGAGATAAAAGTCGGGGAGACAAAGTATACCTAAAGGTGATCCAGTCACTCCGTCCGATGCTATAGATATTAAAAAAATATAAGCTAATGAAAATTTTAAAAAAACTAAAAATTTTTAAGTCCTAAGAAAGAAAAGTTTGGAGCCTCTAAAATATAAAATTTTCTTAGGTTAGCTTTTCTTATAAAAAAATTAGTAGGCCTCGTGCTGCTCGTTTTAGGGCCATCCTATTTCAGTGTTGGATGATAAATCTGATTGTTAATTCTACATAAATTTTCTGTGTATACCTAACAAAACTTATTATACCTGAACTAGTAGAGGGCCTGAAATGAGACTAACCTTGATGGATCAAAATGAAAAGTCTATAGATTTTAACAACTTTGAGAGACTAACTTTTTTCCTCAAGAGAGCTGGTGACAATTTGGTCATTTTCATTGATTTTTTCTATTTTTGAGGTCTCTCAGTGATTATAGTATTCCTATGATTTATAAAAATCTGGGGTGACACCCCTGCTTGCACTATTATTCAAAAATAATGATATCTGATAGGATTATGCTAACTGACTTTATTACCAAAATGAAGTTTTGATTATAGAAAACTCTATGGGTTTATTCAAAACTTGAAGTCTTAACTTTTTTTTTCCTAAGCTATCAGTCATTTTGTTTTATACTTAATTTACAATTTATTTAGGTCTGCTGTGAATTTTTATAAAAATCGGGCATGGGGCTAGTTTCTCTATAATAGAAATTTCTTTTTCAATGAGTCATAAAAATAGCCTCAATGTTTTAGCTGGGAACTAAAAAAATTACCCCGTTATTAATGGCTGAATGCTTTATATGGATCCTTAAATAGCTGTAACTAGAAATATTATTTAATATTCTCAACTATTTTATAGAAATGTAAAATTGGAATGTGGGTGGAAAATGTGGAGTAAAGATGGACTTCTAACTTTTGATAAAAATTTAATGTATTCTAATAACCTTTAAACTTAATATGATTAATTGAAATTACCATAAAAATATAAACATATATCATGATAAAATCTATCAAAAATTATACACAGATTAATTAAAAGTAATGACAAAACTAATTCCTCCTGGGTAAATTTTAGACTACAATAAAACAATAACAAAGCTGGTGCGCCTTGCAATTACTTTCATTGTTGCTAACTTTTTGCCAAACAAAAAGGTGCTAAAAGTTGCTAGAAATTTAGCTAAAAGCATGGAAACAGCAAACTGTAATGAGTTACATTCACATGAGTTACAAGAAACGATTGAGAGTATGTTATCCAGGTGCCAGAGTGAGTGATATCGTGGATAGGATAGGATAGAGGAGAATTGAATTACTATCAAATGTTTGATTTTCAGAATCGTGAATTGTGCATGTGGGTACACAATGATATAGGTGTGGACATAGAATGTCTAGAAGAATTTAAGTAGCGATTATATGGAGATTGAAGTTCAGAAGATGGAATGCTATGCTGAAGAAGTGCTATGGATTTCTGGGATTGTTACTAGGTTAGGTGCGAGGTCAATGGAGATGGGTGGAGTAGGGCTTTTAGGTTGTAAATGAAAGGATTAGGAATTTTATGTTTTTCAGAATAGTGATTGAAAGTTGATGTTTTTCTGAATAGTGATTTCCTTGGTATAGAAGATCTTTTGTGCAGCAGATGGAGTTTCACTTGAGTCGTAAAGGTGTTGGGCTTTTCAGCACCAGGTTGGAGACTTGTTTAGCAAAAAAACTAGGTAGTTGGGGGGGATGGGCTAAATCTGGATACAAATAGCAATGGTAACTGTAATAGTGGTGATATAAATAAACTGTGTTACAGGCTCAAATAGGATGATAGCAATAAAATACAGCATTTCGAATATAAATGCCTTTTACACAAATGCTCATAGCCTTGAAAAATAAAAAAGATGAGCTGATGAGTTATACCATAAATGAAAATAAGATATTTATTTGCATAACTGAGGCATGGTTAATGAGAATGTGAGTATGGGAGACTTCCGTTCAGGGAATTAATCGAAATAGATCACGGATATATCACTTTATTTATTAGCCAGCGGTAGAGGAAAGAAGGTGTGGGGGTGTGGCGGCCTTATATGTGTAAAAGTAATATTTGCAAATCTGTTTTATTGATTTCTGACTTTAAAACTAATCATGATACTGAAATCGTTATGGGTAGATATCCTTATGTTTAATAAATCATATAGATATAGGGGCATTTTATGACCTCCTGGAGAGTTCAAGAATTGACTCAGAAATTGTAAAGAATTGAGAGCAGCATGCCAGGCAGGTAAATAGAAAAAGGTTATTAGGCTCCATAAATGGGTTGATTTTAATTTTCGCTGGCAATTTAAATGGGATTCCTTGGTCTACATACGGACCATAAGTGTTCAGTATTTATAAATTGTATCCTAGATAACTTTTGTCAGATGGTCCAAGAACCCACAAGACACGATGCAAGCTATTACAGACTTAATTATTTATACTAACGAGTGAAAGTCGTGGTAGGTGAGGTTAGATTGAGGTGGAGAATATGTTAGACTTAGTAACAGTAATTATAATTAGAGTTTATAGTATGAATGTTGATATCTGGGCCCAAATTGCAAGTTAATAAAGGGAAGGATCTTTATGATTTCCGATAGTGGTGATTTACGCATAAGTTACGAGACAGTGCTTAGTTATAATTGGACTGTGGAATAAAGTTTAAATTGACTCAAACTGTTTTAATCATGTGGGACTTATGTGTGTTAAGCAAATTTTTAATGAATATTCAGTTCAGTATGGTTTTAAAGATAAATTCTTCATTAGGGTGGCGTAAGAGAAAACGCTGTTTTGGTTGGAAGTAGAGAGGATATGAGGAGGAGGTGAAAATTATATGAACGGTTAGATGGTTTTAAAAATATTCAAGGGTGTAGTAGCAGGGAGGAAGGATTAGAAAATTATAGGAAAAAATAGAAACGAACTTAACCAGTTAATAAGGAAGGCAAAGAGAGAGGCAGAAATTATTTTAGCAAGGAATAGTATAAGGACCTGAAGAAGTGTTTTTTTAAGCCTTTTATAAATTTTAAAAGTAAGAATAGGAACAATTGTTCCAATTAAAATTGATGAAAATTTAGTGATTCAGATAAGGCAGTGTTGGTCAAGGCATTTTCAATGTTATTTTGCTTCATGTTTACTGAGGGAAAGATTAGATAGATAGTGTTGGAGGACTAAATAGTTTTTGTATGCAGTATACAAATAGACTTACAGAGATTTTTGAAATTTGACTGTAAAAGTATTAAACGTTTTATTAGACATATTGATTACAGGTAAAGCTGGCAGGGCTGATGGGATGATTATGGTAGAATTCTGAAAGAGGGTAGTATCAGCATTGCAAAGGCTACTGAATTTGAATTTTTAAGGTATTGCTATAACATTTGGTTGAGGTACCGAGATGACTGAAAACAGCAATGATGTTTGTGGCCTATGTATTTTACGAAAAGGTTGTAAGGAATGAATTTGGGGATAATTATAGGCCAGTTAGCTTAACATCTTTGGTTTTTCTGGTTGGAAAAGTTACTGAAAGGCATATAGGAGAAATATTTAGAAGATAACAAGGTATTGTAAGACTCCCAAGCATCGGGTTTTTCAGTAAAGGGTAGGTTGTCATGTCATGTTACAATACGTCTTTGTTAGAAATGTGTTATGGAATACATTACTTAGACTGCACCTGTTGACGAGGAGATTCCAGGGTTGATATTGTAGTTATTTGACTTTAGTAAAGCATTTTTGATAGGTTCGCTCTACAATGATAGTCTGATGAAAGTTATTGCATGTGGTAATAGGTTTGGTAGTGGTACATGGTTTTGGATTGAAAGAGTAGGTTTGCGAAAATAGAAACAGTGTGTTACAACTAAATGGAATAAATCATCATGGGAAAATAGTGAAGAGGGGTGTCCCACAGGGTTCAGTGGTGGGGCCACCATTGTTCCTCATATATATAAATGATTTAGACCAGGGGACTTAAATGCAAGGTTTCTAGTTTGCAGATGATACTAAAGTGGCCACCTCAGTTTAGGAATAGTGAAGGATGCATAAACGATTCAATGGATCTGATGTAACTTCTTTGTGGGTGGTGCAGTGATAAGTGGCAAATGTAATTTTAATAGTAATAGAAAGTTGTATGGTTTTTCATCTAGTTATCTCTCAATATAAAGTTTAACTACGATTTATGAATGGGGATTGGCTGTGAGTCTGGTGGAGCCATAGGAAAAAGATTTAGGTGTGATTTATAGATTGCCAGTAATTGTTGGATATGATATAGGTTAGTTATATCAGTGGTTGTTTGGAGCCTAGATATAGGCTAATAAGAGTGCTGGGCCTTCATATAATGCGCTATATGTTGTTTTATAAGAGCAAGGGAAGGTAATAAGTAGAGGACTGTATTATATGATGCTGCATTGTTGTTATGGCAGTAATAGAGTAATTGTTGCACAAGGTTTGGTGTCGCCGCTTAGTTTAATAGGAAAGACTTTGATGATTGGCTAGAGAAGAGTGCAACGCGTAGAGCAACAAGGATGATTTTCTTCTGGGTTTTTGAGGGTTTGAGAGGCTATTGAGGTAGAGGCTGAGGGAGTTTATGGAATGTTGGTTCTTGTAGATTAATTGCCGATTTCTCAGTAGGGGACATATGATAATGTCGTTAGTATTCTAAAATATTTTGTGAGCTCTAGTTGATAATCACAGAGATTTGATAAATTTTTTCATAGTAGTAACATAGGAGCACGCGTGACCAGGTTGGGCATAATTAAGAAAATTAAGAAGAAAGCATGCCATGGTTGTTTGTATATGTAAGAAAGTTCATATGCATTTGTAGTAGATGAAGTTGTTGTTTGTTTGGTTGTTAAATTTTTGGAATATTAGTCTGTGCCAGAGGAGTGTTGGTGTGAGTGTGACTCGATTGCGAACATTTTAAGCAGGTAGAAGTGGTTAGATTCGTGTTATGGATGGGTGTGGGACTATCATTATTTTATTATATTGACGTAAGTGCTCAAATTTGGCGGGTTTTTGGTTGTGATATAGTTATAGTTAGATGGCGATGGATACCCTTTATGTATGTTTAGTGTAATGCAGTTGTGGATCGGGTTTTGGTGGGTATTCATATTGTTATATACTTCTGTTGTATGTTTTTGACTAAGGCTCAGTTGGTTTGGATTTGTAGTTCATGTACAAATTGACTGAAGCCCTGGGGTGGTTTTGTGGATTTGCTATGAAGCAATGTTTTGGGTAGTGGGTTTGCTGGGACAGTTCTCGATAGGCCTGTGGCTTTTTTACTGTTCTCTATAATTCTTTATGTCTTTATGTCTTTATGAAACTACTCTTCTAGTTTCGGATACACTTTATTATAAAACAATGAAATACGCTAGAATATTTTATCAGTGCATATGTAGCCTAAAGCACTATGTCCCTAATTTGCTTAATCTCTATTCTTTTTCTCAATACATATTCAATCAAGGGGGTAAGCAGGGGGAAGAGGCAGCAACCTTCTTACCTATAACTATTAATATACTTCATATATATTATATATTATATATTATACTATATATATATATTATATATATAATAAATATTAAATATAATATTTTATATATATATATATATATTATATATATATAATATATTATTACTATATATCTTCTAAAATTTTGTTTTACTTTAGGATATAAAAACTATTATATGCTTTCATTTATGTCTCTTCTATTTTATTTTATTTTTGTACCGTAATTAGATGTAGGATATAATAAAAATCATATATGCCTTCTATTTAGAATTATTATTAGTTGGTATTTTGTACTCTGTGCCATTTTGGGTTTAATTACCCAGAATTCACTAAAAAATAAGAAAAAGGTTCGTCATTAAAAAAGTCATTATCTAAAAAACGTTCTTAGCGTATGCTCGTGTTCATTCAAATTAATAATCAAAAATGTAAAGAATTAGGCGATATTAATTTGTTCTTTTCTTTTTCAACTATTTCAACTATCAACCTATCTCTATTCTATTTGCCTAATCTAGCAGATTTACCATTTTTCAACCCATAGTTTAATTACGTAAGGATGCCTAATATTGACTTAAAGCTCCGGGCTGAGTTTCTGAGGATACAAGAACTGATCAAAGTGCAAAAAAATCTTTGAAAAACAACAAACAAAAAAACAAAGAATATTAATCCCTCCTTCTAAATAGATTTAGATTTACAAGGTAAAACTGCATAGATACAAAATTATTAAAATATATATATTTTTAGTCATAATAACTCGGTTCAAAAGATTTTTTGTCCATTTATGTATTAATCTGCTTAGATTTTAATTTTCGGTCATTTGATGAATAATTATCTGTTATGAACTATATTGGCAAAATTATATGAACATCAATTCTAATGGAAATGCCCCAAATATATATTTTAATTATATATGCTCTAAATATACTCTCATTTACAGACATGCAGAAAGAAGCTCTTGCCATTCTGCTTATGCCGTGTCGATCATAGTATTTGCATCTGGTACTTCCGCTCAACATCACTAGTTAGCCTGATTTGCTACCAGCCCCAAACAAAATTAGCTACTTCTCCTAACACTTTCTTCGTGCATTCAAATGTTGCTCCCTTAGGCCACAACTCAGTACAAGAATACTACCTAACTAAAACAAGAGTTTGAAAAGCACTTAAAATTACCCACCCCAATGTAATACATACTTGAATACAAAAAGCTAATGAAAAATTTATTAATCACGAGCAGCATAAAAAACAAACAACCAAACATGTTATTTCCGCATTCCTAAACATTAACACAAACAGGACATATACTTTATTTCGCGAAAGCACATACAATGAATAACGTTCAAATAACCATCCTAAAATTAAAAAACTATTAAACCCCCCAGTATTACAATCATAATCCCCCTGTATATAACAAAATACCCTGTATACCTGCGAAAATAAAAACTACTTTGTGAAACGCATAGACTTTCAGACGCAAAAACCCAACACAATATCACACGATTTAAACACCACGAAGAAAACTCCGCACTTCAGCTCAGACATAGATTAATACATAACCCCTGAAATCAAACATAATTAACATGAACAAATCAGATACATTTACAAGATAGAAAAAGAAAAATTTGCCCGAGAGGTCATTTTGTATACTAGCCATAACCTTCCCACTATAATAGAGGCTTTGGAAGATCTACACAATAGATACATTGCATAATTACAATCCATGCTTGTGTGTCACCACACTACAATAAGTCTACTTTACGAACCAGACAATACCAATACTTAAGAGTGTTTCATTCAAGAATTCCGCGATCCGTATGCAGTCTACTACAGTATCTGAAGAGGTCATGATTGACGAAAGCTTATACGTGTCTTGTATTATTATATATTATAATAATATAATATATATATATATATATATATAAATTTATATATTTAGTTAGTATATATATATATATATATATATATATATATATCTATATATATTATTATATATAGTATATTAGATATATACCTTTAGTATAGCCTTATATAGGTCAAAAAAAGTTCATATATATTATATATATTATATATGATATTTATATATATATATTAATATATACTTATATAATCAATTATAGCTATATATATAAGTAGATATAATTATAATATATTATATTAAATATATATATATTATATAATATACATACAATTTTCAATATTTAGGCTTCATGAGCCGAAATTAATTGAGGGGCCAAACATACCGCCTCCACGAAAGCCGCACTGCTCTTGGGCGGTTCCACAGGTCAAGAATAGAAGTTACAGCAAAGGTGGTACGGGAGCGTCGAGGGCGGGGCACTCAAGAAGGAAAGTGCTCCATTGTGTCCGGGGATATACGACATCTACTGCAGATGGGGGATATATCGTTGTCAAGTTTGAATCTGAATTTATATTGCATAAGATTTTGGTGGTGGACCTGATCTGCTCCGGCCGAGGTCAATTTGGTTTCTTCTGGACAGTGATTCCTTCTGTAGAGGAGATGTTTGGGGAATGGTGTGGTTTAGTAGATTGTTTATTGGGGCGATTTGTTAGAT
>JABUQX010072065.1:17500-20000 GCA_015478945.1 Trachelipus rathkii
TGATGGATGGCTACCTAATCATTATAATTAATAGCCTACATACTAAAATCCCTATATGCTAGCCTAGGCCTATATCCTTTTGTAAAACCACCATTCATAATAAATTCATAGCTACTTTGCTCAAATACACTACCTACCTTACACTATGCCACAAAAGTACATCAGGAAAACTAGTACTGCATATGACCAAAGCAAATTACCAGAACTAGTTAGAGAGGTAGAAGAAGGAAAAAGGACTATCTGTTAAGCTAGGAGAAACAATGTACCCTACCAAATACTCAAACAATTGGTATGCAAGCAACCTAACAATCAGAAGAGGAGGCGAATTTAATCATATATTCTTTGCAATATTTGGCTAAAGCTGGATATCGACAAAACATGAATGATGTAAGAGACATGGTCCAGTCTTTCATAACTGCATGTGGACGGAATACCCCCTTCAAGGATAACCGTCCAGGAGATGACTGGGCACGTCTTTTTCAGAAGAGGTATCATGGAAAGATACTGAATGATTGGGCAAAATAATCACGCTTAAAAACTATGGACAAGGCAATATTTCCTAAGCTACTGAACAAATTATGGGACCAATTTTCCCCAAATCATGCAATAGCTGGTTTCAGAGGAACAGGTCTGTATCCTGTTAATAAAGAAATTGTGAAGGGAAAATGCATACAACCAAACACATTGGAAGAGAACCCTACAGAATCTCAGAATCTACAGATGAAACCGCAACACCAAGGAAAATCCTAAGAAAGTCAATTATTAAAGTCATTTCACCAAAAAATGTTGAAATTGTTAACAGTGAAGTTGGAAAAAGGAACAGGGGAACAAGAAAAGCAGGAAAAATATTAATGCAGGCCTCTGTTCTTAGAAGGCTTAAAGAACAAAAAGACCAAAATGACAGATGAATATCTTTAGGGAATAGTGTTAAGCAAGAAATCTGCAACTAAAAAAAAGATTAATAGTTGAAGATTTGAGTGGTAGTGTGACATCCCCATCGGATATAGTAGAAGGGTTTGATGTTATAAGTTTTAATGAAGGTGAAGCAGCTAAAAGGCCAAGGATGGAATTTAAAGAAAATATTACATATGTAATAGTTGTATATGAAGGAGAGAAGTTTCCAGATTTGATTGTGAGTGTAAATAAAAAGAGTTTCAGTGAAATGCATGCAGATGTCTGGGGGCACTGGAAGTGGCCTAAAATTGAAGATGTCCACAACTATCCAGTAGAGGATGTTATACAAACAATTAATGATCCAATACTCATTAATGACAGGGGCATATACAAAATCCCAGAACTAGAACATTTATAGGTTACACTTAACCATGTTTAGCTTAAGTAAATTTAATGAAAAATTAATAGGTTTAATAAATTAAGACATTAGGTTAAGGAATAAATTGGTTAATTAATAACAATTTATTAAAAATAAGGACAAATAAAATACAAAAATAGGCTATAACTAAAAGATGAAATACCCTAGGTATTAAAATTTAGAAATTCTTGAAAATTCCAGGTAAGTTTTTTTTTTACCTACCTCACTAACAAAAAATAGGATAACTTACATTAAATTTATAAAAAATATATAATATAGCGTCGGGCGGGGTGACCAGGCCCGCCTCTTTAGGAGGGGTGATTCGGTCCACTCTAAATAAAATAAAAAATAATAAAAAAAAAAAAAATTTTTTTTTTCTCTTTAAATTGACACTTGGTGGTTTACAAGTTTTATTTAGATCATATTTTATTTCCTAGAAAAGTTTTTATATTTTTTAAGAAAATGTTAGAAATTATTGTACAAAATATTTCCTTCTAAAGCTTTCTCGACTTTTCGTTGATAATGTGAGTTTTTTTTAACTTCGTTATAAAATGAAAAATTGTGGATCGATTTTAATTATTTTTTCAGTGGATACACTCGAGTATGTTAGCTTTAAACTGGCAAGGTAAATTCCTTTGAATTCCAACGCAGTATTAGTAGCCAAAAAAAACGGGGCCTACTTGGTCCCTGATTCACCCCGCCGTAAAAATTGATGGAGGGGTGGCTCGGACCACCATTGTTTTTTCGTATTTTACGTATTTATTATTGACATTTTTATTACGTATAGATTAATTTAAATTAATAAAAAAGTTACTTATATTCAGTGATTTTTTTTAAATAATGAAAGTTTTAGTAAAAAAAACGAGATTCAAACAAGTGGTCAAAATTTTTGGGCGGAGAGGTGTGAATCGGACCACCTTATTTAATTCGTATTTTTTTATCACTTATTGATTTTTATTATTATTACGAATATAAAATATAAATAAATAATTATTTAATATTAGTAAAATTAAAATATAAAATTGAAATTATAACGTAAAAGACGAAATTTAAACAGATTGGTCCGAAGTCACCCGCTCAACTGGTGGTCCGCTTACACCCTCACGGTCGGGGCTGACTTCGGCGTTATTTCAAACTTTAAGATAAGAACTTTTATTATTAGAATTACATTATTATTTTTTTGTGTGC
>JABUQX010072065.1:25000-35973 GCA_015478945.1 Trachelipus rathkii
AATTCATCCATGATGATGAACAATTTCTAAAGTGAATTTTCAATTTAATTTAATGTATGATGAACTAAGAAATAGGGTAAAGATTAATAGATATGTGGTACGCAAAAATATTGGGCTCGCTGGTATCAGGGAAAATTTGCGGATTTGGTCAGGGATAGTCAGGGAATTCAAATTCAAAATTTCAGTGTGAACCCTGTTTTTCCCCCTCCATTTGTTTGACAGAATTCTCACCTCTTACTTAGATGACATCTTTCGCCCTAAGACCCTCATCCCCCTCAGTCCCTAAACTGTTTGTGTTTACCATTTATCTCAAACTTCATTTCTAAGTGCCCCAAAAACTACAGAGCTTTACCACAAAGCTCTTAGGGAATCCTTATTCAGCCTACCCCCATATAGAATCAGACTCATTTTCGCCAACCCCCTTCCAGTTATGGGCTATTTTCACCTTAAGGAAGTATCCAAATTGGCAAACCAAATCCTGATATTCTATAATTCCAAGTGTGCAGTACTGCACACGCTGTTCATAGGGAACTTCCCTTCAAATTAATGATGCAGAACTCTCGAAGCATAAAGGGTGGTCTCTTTAGAACAGGTTCTTGCCATACACCAACCCGGACATCCGCAATCCAGGATCTGCATTTAGTGTGAGAATCACCCATCCTATATGATAACTTCTCAGTTTTGAAACCCTTTAAGTCAAAAAAAGAGTTCTGTATCATTGAATCTTTGTTCATATGTAGTTTCTGTCCACTTGAAGCTCTACTCAACTTCACACAATCTAAATCTGCAACAACCAACCCCCTCACTACCTAATTCAAATTTTTGTGCTCATCACGTATATCTTGCTTCTCGTGTGGTTGGAAGATCAGTGTCCTTTTTTAACCTTAGTTTGAACAATAATAAATCCTTTTAAACTTTGCTGAATATCAGGTCCAAACTTCAATAAGAATAATAAAAAGGTTGTCGAAGCTGTGTGGTTTACAAAACATTCATATAAAAACGGAGTGTTTTAATTCATAAAAATCATAATCAAAAGACATCCGAACACCAGTTTTCACAGAACGATAGTACGAAACGCAAAAAGCCCTTATCATAAAATCTCTGCCTTTTTATAGTCTTTGGCAGTATCTAAAATAAAGCAATTAACTAAAATAATAATATCATTTCTTGAATTGATAAGTCTAAAATTAAATATCTACCTTATCATTTTCACAAGCTTAACAATTTTATATATTCTCAATTTGCCGAAGTATAAACTTCTTATAACTTAAATATAATGAGTTAATTAATGAAATTTATAACTAAAATAAATATAGCGAATCAATAATAATTATGTCTTTCCAAAATTTTAAGATAAATATATAGTCCTTTTTCACAATTGAGAAATTATTCGGCCTCCAGCAAGATAACTTGACACACGCCCCTCCTAAGAAGACAAAATGACGTGTCATCTTTCGTCTTGAAAAGAAAAAGGTCAAGATCAGCTTTGCCTGGACAAAAAATCAGCCATGACGTTATCCTTCCCACTGATAGATTGTAACACAAACTTATACCTTTGTAAAAGTATGGCCCATCGCATGATCCTTGGGTTGGTAAATTTAGCTTCCTTCATGAAAGTTAGGGGGCGATGATCCGTCTGTAGCGTAAATTCCTTTCCATACAAGTAGCTTTCGAACTTCTTAATGCCATAAATTATCGCCAAACCTTCTTTCTCTAAAACGCTCCATTTCTTTTCTGCATCCGATAGCCGTCTTCCTCCATACGCTACTCTAAATATTCCATCTTCATGCTGTTGTAGGAGGCATGAACCTATTGCGTAATCGGATGCGTCAGTTTGTAATATGAAACGCTTCTTGGTATCAGGCAAGCGTAATATTGGTGCAGATATAAGCACCTTCTTCAGTGTGTCGAAAGCCAACTGTTGACTTTCACCCCATTTGACGTGATTAGATGTCCCTTTTTTCAGTAGGTCGTAAAGAGGGCATGCTATCGCAGCATAATTTGGCACGAAAGACCTGTAATACCCCGTTAGACCCAAGAACGATCTTACGTCCTTCTTCTTCACAGGGATTGGGGCTTCTTTAATTCTACTCACATTTTCATCATATAAACCTTTACATCCAGGGCTTAACTTGTGACCCAAGAATTCCAGATTGAAGGTCCCCAACAAACATTTCGAGGGTCTGACGGTAAACCCAGCTTCTGAGAGTCGACTAAATAATTCGTGCAATTCTGCCATATGGGTTTTCCAGTCCTTCGTATGTACGATAAGATCATCGATATAGCACTCTGTATGATTCATCCCCTTTAGAATTTTCCTTAATGTCCTAGTCAATGTGGCGCCGGCATTAACTAAACCGAACGGCATTCTCAAGAATTCATAATGTCCCCTTTGGATTACAAACGCCGTCTTAAAAACATCCTTTTCACGAACTGGGATCTGCCAGTATCCCTTCGATAAATCCAGCTTCGAAAAATAAAGGTCACCGGCAAATCGTGAAAAAATATCTTCAATGTTTGTCATGGGCTCTGGGTCAAACACGGTTATGGCATTTAATTTCCGGAAATCTGCACATATGCGATTTGACCCATCTTTTTTCTTTACGACGACGATCGGCGATGCATAGGGCGAATCCGACTCTTGAATTATCCCCATTTTTAGCATATCGTGAATCTCTTCTTCTACCTGAGACCTGATGGCGTGAGGGATTGAATAGGGCTTTGACCGGATTGGGTCTTCACATGTAAGGTTTATTTCGTGATAATGATGATTACATCGTCCCGGCGCATTTGTGAAAAGCGATCCGAAATGTTCGATTACAGCTTTCAACTCTTCTTTTTGATGAACATTTAAATCAATGCCAATAGGAATATCGTCAACGCCCTCTTCTTTTGAAGACTGTACTTTACCGCCAGGAACATCGAGTGGTATCTCGTTTTCATCTTCTTCCTCGAGAATAGCGAGGGCTGTTGTGGTGTTGTCTTCTAGATTTCCCTCGGTCTCCACGTCCCGTCTATGATAACGTTTAAGCAAGTTGACATGATAAATCTTAACTTTGTCCCCGTACTTGATCTTATAACAACAACCACCCAGAGCCTCGATGATCTTATAAGGTCCTTTCCACGTCATCAATAATTTATTATGACTCGTAGGAAGGAGGATCAACACTTCATCATTAGTCTCGAAACTTCTTGGACGAACCTTTTTGTCATAAAAATGCTTGTACTTTATCTGGGCCTTTTCTAAGTTATTTTTGGCCATCCTAAGGGTTTCCTCTAGCTTCTCGCGAAGTCTGAATATATAGTGGTAGGTATTCTCTACCTCATTGGTCTCACCCTTGGTCCAAAGATCTCTTAAAATCTGCATTGGTCCACGCACGGTTCGACCGTATAACAACTCGAATGGCGCAAAACCGGTGCTAGCCTGGGGAACTTCCCTGTAAGCAAAAAGTAAGGGATTGATGAAACTCGCCCATTTTTTTGGTTGCTCCTGACACAGTTTCTTAAGCATGGATTTTAATGCGCCGTTGAATTTTTCCACAAGGCCGTTTGCCATAGGGTGGTAGGGCGACGTGAAAATTTGTCTGATCTTAAGTAATTTCGATACCTCTTTCATCAGTTGAGACACGAACTGAGTTCCAAGGTCCGACAACATCTCCTGAGGTATACCTAGGCGACTATAGATGTCAACCAGAGCATTTGCCACCGTTTGGGTTGTAATATTCTTCATAGGCACAGCTTCGGGGTAGCGTGTGCTATAATCTACCAGTGTCAGAATATATCTAAATCCTTCCTGCGATGGTGGATTAATGGGACCTACAATATCCACCGCGACTCTTTTGAAAGGTTCGTCGATGATGGGTACCTGTGTGAGAGGAGCCCCAGCCTTCCGACATCTCGGGGAAGTCTTCTGACACGGATCACATGACCTACAAAGACGACACACGTCCTCATGTAACCTTGGCCAGTAAAAGCACATTTGAAGCCTGTCGGATGTTTTCTTTATGCCTAAGTGTCCTGCTAACGGAGATTCGTGGGCCAGTTCCAAAAGAGTTGCCCTTAGTCCGTGTGGTACTATCAACTTTTTATCAACCACACCATTCCTTTTTACTATCTTGTATAGTATCCCATTTTTCTTTTCGAATCTCTCGTCGCCTGATCCGAACATACCGCGGATTTTTCCCAGAGTGGGATCAGTTTCTTGGAGTTCGATCAACTTATCCTTCCTGACATCTAAGCTCTGGTCTTTGTCTAACCTTATTCTAAATGGATGATATGCCGCATCAACTCTTCTATTGACATTTTCAGGCGTCTCTGCCGCCACCTCAGGCTGTATAGCTTCTCCGACACTTGCTTCAAGGCTATCTGAGTTTGAAAAATTCTCTTGATTGTGGAATGGGACATTCCACAATCAAGAGAATTTCTCAAACTCAGATAGCCTTGAAGCAAGTGTCGGAGAAGCTATACAGCCTGAGGTGGCGGCAGAGACGCCTGAAAATGTCAATAGAAGAGTTGATGCGGCATATCATCCATTTAGAATAAGGTTAGACAAAGACCAGAGCTTAGATGTCAGGAAGGATAAGTTGATCGAACTCCAAGAAACTGATCCCACTCTGGGAAAAATCCGCGGTATGTTCGGATCAGGCGACGAGAGATTCGAAAAGAAAAATGGGATACTATACAAGATAGTAAAAAGGAATGGTGTGGTTGATAAAAAGTTGATAGTACCACACGGACTAAGGGCAACTCTTTTGGAACTGGCCCACGAATCTCCGTTAGCAGGACACTTAGGCATAAAGAAAACATCCGACAGGCTTCAAATGTGCTTTTACTGGCCAAGGTTACATGAGGACGTGTGTCGTCTTTGTAGGTCATGTGATCCGTGTCAGAAGACTTCCCCGAGATGTCGGAAGGCTGGGGCTCCTCTCACACAGGTACCCATCATCGACGAACCTTTCAAAAGAGTCGCGGTGGATATTGTAGGTCCCATTAATCCACCATCGCAGGAAGGATTTAGATATATTCTGACACTGGTAGATTATAGCACACGCTACCCCGAAGCTGTGCCTATGAAGAATATTACAACCCAAACGGTGGCAAATGCTCTGGTTGACATCTATAGTCGCCTAGGTATACCTCAGGAGATGTTGTCGGACCTTGGAACTCAGTTCGTGTCTCAACTGATGAAAGAGGTATCGAAATTACTTAAGATCAGACAAATTTTCACGTCGCCCTACCACCCTATGGCAAACGGCCTTGTGGAAAAATTCAACGGCGCATTAAAATCCATGCTTAGGAAACTGTGTCAGGAGCAACCAAAAAAATGGGCGAGTTTCATCAATCCCTTACTTTTTGCTTACAGGGAAGTTCCCCAGGCTAGCACCGGTTTTGCGCCATTCGAGTTGTTATACGGTCGAACCGTGCGTGGACCAATGCAGATTTTAAGAGATCTTTGGACCAAGGGTGAGACCAATGAGGTAGAGAATACCTACCACTATATATTCAGACTTCGCGAGAAGCTAGAGGAAACCCTTAGGATGGCCAAAAATAACTTAGAAAAGGCCCAGATAAAGTACAAGCATTTTTATGACAAAAAGGTTCGTCCAAGAAGTTTCGAGACTAATGACGAAGTGTTGATCCTCCTTCCTACGAGTCATAATAAATTATTGATGACGTGGAAAGGACCTTATAAGATCATCGAGGCTCTGGGCGGTTGTTGTTATAAGATCAAGTACGGGGACAAAGTTAAAATTTATCATGTCAACTTGCTTAAACGTTATCATAGACGGGACGTGGAGACCGAGGGAAATCTAGAAGACAACACCACAACAGCCCTCGCTATTCTCGAGGAAGAAGATGAAAACGAGATACCACTCGATGTTCCTGGCGGTAAAGTACAGTCTTCAAAAGAAGAGGGCGTTGACGACATTCCTATTGGCATTGATTTAAATGTTCATCAAAAAGAAGAGTTGAAAGCTGTAATCGAACATTTCGGATCGCTTTTCACAAATGCGCCGGGACGATGTAATCATCATTATCACGAAATAAACCTTACATGTGAAGACCCAATCCGGTCAAAGCCCTATTCAATCCCTCACGCCATCAGGTCTCAGGTAGAAGAAGAGATTCACGATATGCTAAAAATGGGGATAATTCAAGAGTCGGATTCGCCCTATGCATCGCCGATCGTCGTCGTAAAGAAAAAAGATGGGTCAAATCGCATATGTGCAGATTTTCGGAAATTAAATGCCATAACCGTGTTTGACCCAGAGCCCATGACAAACATTGAAGATATTTTTTCACGATTTGCCGGTGACCTTTATTTTTCGAAGCTGGATTTATCGAAGGGATACTGGCAGATCCCAGTTCGTGAAAAGGATGTTTTTAAGACGGCGTTTGTGATTCAAAGCGGACATTATGAATTCTTGAGAATGCCGTTCGGTTTAGTTAATGCCGGCGCCACATTGACTAGGACATTAAGGAAAATTCTAAAGGGGATGAATCATACAGAGTGCTATATCGATGATCTTATCGTACATACGAAGGACTGGAAAACCCATATGGCAGAATTGCACGAATTATTTAGTCGACTCTCAGAAGCTGGGTTTACCGTCAGACCCTCGAAATGTTTGTTGGGGACCTTCAATCTGGAATTCTTGGGTCACAAGTTAAGCCCTGGATGTAAAGGTTTATATGATGAAAATGTGAGTAGAATTAAAGAAGCCCCAATCCCTGTGAAGAAGAAGGACGTAAGATCGTTCTTGGGTCTGACGGGGTATTACAGGTCTTTCGTGCCAAATTATGCTGCGATAGCATGCCCTCTTTACGACCTACTGAAAAAAGGGACATCTAATCACGTCAAATGGGGTGAAAGTCAACAGTTGGCTTTCGACACACTGAAGAAGGTGCTTATATCTGCACCAATATTACGCTTGCCTGATACCAAGAAGCGTTTCATATTACAAACTGACGCATCCGATTACGCAATAGGTTCATGCCTCCTACAACAGCATGAAGATGGAATATTTCCAGTAGCGTATGGAGGAAGACGGCTATCGGATGCAGAAAAGAAATGGAGCGTTTTAGAGAAAGAAGGTTTGGCGATCATTTACGGCATTAAGAAGTTCGAAAGCTACTTGTATGGAAAGGAATTTACGCTACAGACGGATCATCGCCCCCTAACTTTCATGAAGGAAGCTAAATTTACCAACCCAAGGATCATGCGATGGGCCATACTTTTACAAAGGTATAAGTTTGTGTTACAATCTATCAGTGGGAAGGATAACGTCATGGCTGATTTTTTGGCGAAGATATCCATGACGTTTCTTTTCAAGACGAAAGATGACACGTCATTTTGTCTTCTTAGGAGGGGCGTGTGTCAAGTTATCTTGCCTGGAGGCCATTAATTTTCTCAATGTTGAGATTACTAGTTTATTTATTTAAAATTTTGGAAAAGGACTGATTATATTGATTTCGCTATTTATTTATTTTAAGGTTATAATATTTCATAATTTTCACTCAATTTTATTATTTTATAAAGAAGATTTAATTTAGCCAAATTGAAATGTATAAAAATATTAGCTTGTAATACGATAGGAAGATAATTAATTTTAGACTTATCAAGTTAGGAATTGATATTATTATTTTAGTTAATTGCTATATTTAAGATACTGCCAATGACTATAAAAAGGCAGAGATTTTATGATAAGGGCTTTTTGCGTTTCGTACTATCATTCTTGAAACTTGTGATTGTGTTATCTCCTAATATTACTTTTGAGTAAACTCCTGCTTTATCTTTGATGTTTGCTTATCCTGCACAGCGACCTGCAGTCTGTTCACACAGCATCTTAGAAACCTTCGGCTCAAATTGAAGTTCCACTCGCCCTCAGAGACCAAAGTTTTAAAGGCATTAAATGACAGCTCTATATATCAGCCCTACCTGAAGAGAGCAAGCTACTAATTAGAACGCAGCTTTCTCACACTCTCACGAGCGGTTCCTTCATCTATATATATTATATATATATATAATATATCTATATATATAATATATATATATATCATATTATATATATACCTACAAGCCGAACACACTTATCATACTAGGTGACATCACGATCGACTGTCAAATTATAACAACATAGGCGCGATACTATAGTATTATATATCATATATAGTATATAATATAGTATAATATATATATTATACGGTATATATATACGGTATATTATAATTATTAATATATATATATATAATATATATATATATATAATATTATATATATATTATATATATATATATATAATATATATTATAACTATATATTATATATATAATATAATAATACATATATATATAATATATTCTCAACATCCGCATCCGCAATCCGCGGATGTTTTAAAATCAAACATCCGCATCCGCCGAAATATGACATCTCTGCATCTCTTATATATATATATAATATATACACTATATTATAATATATATAATATATATATATATATTATAATATATATATATATATATATATATTATATATAATATATATATATATATAAAGGGAGGTAGTAGGACCACACTGGGGGGACCCTTGTAAAACTCTTTGAATCTTTCATAACTTTGCTAACGCCTTCAGTTAATTCGAAAAGAAGTAATAACGTATTAAGCGAGTTACATTTGTGAATTAACGTTTAACGAGTTAAAATTTCCCTACATCCGTTAACCGTTACCTTAATTTACGAGTTTATAAAATATTTTCTTATCAGATTTTAAATTGTATTAAGCCGTTTTCGTTTTTGCATTTGTGCTTACGAAACGTAAGAAATGCTAAAGTTTGCGTTAGCTGTTTGTCAAACTTAGCACAAATTTAGGAAAATGCGCACCAAATTTAAGGAATTTCCTAAATTCTGTAAGGTTGCTATTTCCCGTGTTTTCCGAATTTAGGAAAAAACTTAGGAAAAAAGAAACAAACCAAGATGGCGGCATTAGAGGTCCGTTTGATTTGATGAATGTCTTCATTCATAAAATTAGCTTTAAGGGGAGGTGCAACTATTTATTAAGGGCAGTACCCAATTTTCACCCACCCTAAAAATGAACATAACATTCGGAATTTTCAGCCGATTTTCACCATATAAACACCAAACTGTAGCTTTTTTTGCCCTCTAAAAACATCGTTTTCAGATGTTTTTCTGTGTCTGTAGTTATTCTTTCAGAATTTTAATTATTCAAAACCCATGGTTTTTGACATTTCTCGTATCAACTTTCAGAATTTTTTTCGAAATGACTTCAAACTTAAAATATGCATGATGGGTCCATTACCTAAAATATGCACTAAGTACTTTTTCGAATTTTTGAGTTTTATGCTCAGCGTTGTCCAATTTCAAAACTCACTTTTTTTGGATTTTAAAATGAAAAATTGCGATAATTTCTTTTTCTGTTCGATGGGAAGTGGATGAAATTTTCAGGGCATATGTAGTCGGAGAGATGACATTCTGTATTACTATGATAATTTCTTTGTAATTCATTAGATTTTCGGACTACAGACACAGAAAAACACTCTAAAGCGACGTTTTAGAGGGCAAAAAAAAAAAAAACTACAGTTTGGTGTTTATATGATCAAAATCGGGCTAAAAATTCCGAATTTTGTCCATTTTTAGGGGGGGGGGGAAATTGGGCTTAGCGTGAACCGAATATGCTTATGAAAAAATGTAAACAAACAAGAATGCTCGGCGTAGAGGTCCGTTTGATTTGATGAATGTTTCATTCATAAAATTGCCTTTAAATCTAATTCACAGTACTGTATATATATATTATATATAATATAAATATATATATATTATATATATAATATATATATCATATATATCGCCCATCCGTCGATCCAGCCGTCTGCGTTACGTATATCTATAATATATATAATATATTATATAATATAATAATTATATACATACTATATCCATTACTGTGATGATAGGGGACACATAAGCCATCACGAAAGTAATTATATTTAACCAGTGGGTAAGATAGATAGAATATAGCTTGGGCAATTTTCGAGATATGCCCTGTTTAGATTGCAACTAATAGATTCACTGTACTATATTAATGACAGCTTTCAAGCATAAAGTATCCAGCAAATATTCTTTAAAAAAACATTCAGATGTTTCCTTAAAAAAAATTTACCACGATAAATATATATAATATATAGATATATATATATATATATATATATATATATATATTATATATATATATAATATATATATATATATATATATATAATATATTTATATATTATATAATATATATATATATATATATATATAGTATAATAAATATAATAATATATATTAATATAATATTATATATTATATATATATATTATATATATACGACCTGGAGAGTATATAATCAGGTCATTCACACACTAGCCATCATAGAGATCTCCGCTCTTCTACACAGGTAGCTGATCGAAATAACGGCTAGTATCGTACGCACTCAAACACCTATAATTTATTTAATACTAATATAATATATATATATATATATATATATATATATATATATATATAATATATATATTATATATATAATATGAATTTGGAAATAAATTTTGCTAAATATAAAGCAGCAAATTTAAATGTTTTATTTTTGACGGGAAGTTTTGACGGGAAAGGTACACTGCACACGACACACAAGGTGGTTCCGAAAAATTATAATTTCATTGAAATTGAAAGACTCATAATATTCCTACTTGTCTAATTTCTCCAAATGATTAAACTCCATCACAATAGTTAGGATCATTATTTGTAATATAAAACCATTTGTTATTTTATTCTATTTCTGTTATTCCAAAACCAAGTGCTCCATCACAACAGCTGATCAAAAATATTTGTAAACAACGTTCGTTTAGTGTACAAAATTCGTATTTAAACTTGATCTATAAATTTCTTATCAGTAGCACAAGTGACCAAAAACGA
>JABUQX010072066.1:12500-38374 GCA_015478945.1 Trachelipus rathkii
AATAATAATAATAATAATAATAATTGTTATGATATGATGTATGAGGAGCTTAAATGTTCTTTACCCTCGTCCTTGATTTCCTTGTAAAATTAGACAAAGCTATAGGAGACGTTTCATTCTGGAAACATTGCCCACTTTTCGGAATGTCTCAGACTACTACTCAGTTTGCATTAAACATTTCCATAATCCAGAACTAGGTTCACTCCTTCTCTCAACATTAAAGCTTATTATTCAATTTGGCGAGTATTGCCTTTCTATTCCAACGTCTCAATGAACCATTTACCAAATTATCTTTCTGCACTTCTGCTCATAGTCCCAAAATTCCTCCCCTTCATAAATTCGTTTGGGACTCGGAGTGGTGCTAGACCCAAATCATCGACACGGAAAATTTTCGACAGCTCAGAGTATAAAATGGCTCACTCTTCACAACGAACTTCCACGCGCTTTCATTCTTTGTGATAACTTTGTGGAAAAATAAAAATTACTAACGACCAATAAAAAAAATTTAAATTGTAAGTGATGGGAAGTCTTCTCAAGATAAAAATGTAAAGAAAATTCTCTCAGATTAGATTTAAACTTTGCTGAAGAGTTGGTTTGTCTTGTTTGCATTTTTAGCTTTTCCGAATATTGAACGAATATATATATATATATATATAATATATATTAGTATATATATATATATATAATATATATATATATAAATATATATATATATATAATATATAATATATATATATATCTAATATAAAGAATATATATATATATATATATATATATATATTATATATATATATATAAAATAAGGAATAAGTATATGAAGTTAATTCCAAGCAAAGAACAGTTCTGAAACCATCAAAGCAATTGCCCCGTGGGCTTCCTCGATCTCTAATTATTGGATTAAAGTCTTTTCCATCTCGTATTCTTCCTTCTTCTCTTCTCTTCTTCTTCTTCTTCTCTTCTCTTCTTCTTTCTTCTTCTTCTTCTTCTTCTTCTTCCTCCTCCTCCTCCTCGCATTCGAGTTTTCATTAGAGAAGGAAAAGGAGAGTAGGTTATGAGGAAAGGAAACTTCGACACATTCTGGTCTCCTTAAAAGCGATAGATATCCACACGTGAAAATCAATTCGTCGTGATGAAAAGGAAAAGGGAATAACTTCAATTATTTTAACCAGATCACTTTTGCTTGTTCCAATTAGGAAACTTTTATTGATTTGAAGCTAAATTAAGAAATTATACATGTGATACATGATGCAGACGCCATCCGAGAAGATGCCTTATAAACAGTTAAAAAAAAATATGGAAAAAAGTTGAAGCGAGGTAATGAAGATACGATTCTAAAATGATTGCATTTTTCTCTTGAATTAGGAAATTCTTGATTTTTAAAATTCCCTTCATAAGGTAATTTTGAAGGATATATTTGAATGGTCAGCTTTCTAAAAGGAAAATTATTTTTAATTAAAAGCAACGGATGATTTACATTCTAAAATAACTTCTCAATATTTAGAAGAAGAAGAAGAAGAAGAAGATTATGATATGATGTTTGAGTAGCTAAAATCTTTATTTTATTCTTTAATGGAATTAATGAGGCAGAATTATTTACTGCGACAAATGAAAATATGATTCTTAATAGATTCTTATTATTATTATTATTATTATTATTATTATTATTATTATTATTATTATTATTATTATTATTATTATTATTATTATTATTATTATTATTATTATTATTATTATTATTATTATTATTATTATTATTAGCAGAGGCCTAAGGACGATTGGAGCAGTCACACTTCAAATTTGATACAGACAAGTAGTAGTGTCAAATAACTCTTGCCGAACATGTATGGGCATTAGAATGTGGCTTTAGTTGTCTTGTGTGATATAGAACTAGGTATTTTTTCAAATATAAGCTTTTCATGATTATTGAATGAACATGAGAGGTAAAGAAATATATTTTTCAATACTTCTGAGTCGTCAGCCTTGTCTGGTAAACCGGATGGACAATATCATTTCTAAGGCTATGCCCTGTCAGCAAGTTGTTAGTCGTGAAATAGTTTGGTTGCGTGAGTCACTATTAAAGGTTTATATGAAACCGAGCATACACGCAACTGAAAATCTGACAAATTAATGCATTTTTGTTTTCACATAAACTAATTGATTGCAAAAACCAATTGCATTATTTGTTGCCAACTTGTATCCAACTGTTTAGTTGCAAGTAAGCTCACATGTGTGTGCTCACTAGCAACTATAAAGTTGGATGATCGTATTTATTTCTTTGAAATACTGTTCAAACTGAAAAAAGTAGTTACACTCATATGCGCGTTCGGCTTATGGTTTAAATTTGTATGTTAGCTCGATCTAGTCACTGAGGTATATTGATAGTTGTCGCTTGTGCTGTGAAGACTTGTACGACTGGAATCCCAGTGCTTCTTCAATTATGTTTGTTTAAGTTTTTAATTGTTCTCTCTAAAGTTTTAATTTAAATATCTTTGGTACTATATATGGTGCTTTTTTGGGGGGGTTTTGTTTTAAACTGTTATTATCATGATTAATAATGATAATTTCAGCGGAAAATTTTGCCATTCAGAGTTTAGTTTTAAGACAGGTTTTAGTTTGAATTTTAATATTTATTAGATATTGTTAGATATATGATAGGGTTTTTTAGCTTTCATTTTCTATTTAATTAATTTGATAATAGAAAGTTTATTTTCAGGTTTTTAAAGAAGGTTGTTGACTTTTTAATATTTATAAGCGTGTTGCTGTCGTGGTTTTTTTTCTTATGCCTTTCAGGTCGTTATAAGTTTGTCGTTAGGTGATCGTGCGGTGTTAAAAACAATATCTTTATAGAGAATTAAAGCATAATTAAGGTTATGGCGTTGGTCAATTAGATTTGGAAAATTTAGTTTCAAAGGACATTAAGCGTTAAACTTTATAGAAGATGTTTTTGCAGATGCCATATAGGAGATGCTTTAAAGAGGACCTAGGAGTATTGAAGCGATCGTGTTCAGGTTTTGTTCGAAGTGTATCAGCAGATTTAAGTTAAGCTTTCAATAAAATTTTATACTTTATTAAAATTTAAATTCCGTTTTATTATGTATTAGCGCGATTAGGTTTTTTTCGTTTTAAGTATTAGTTTTTAAAGCCAGTTATGTGAGGTGTACGACTGCTTGTTGTGTGTGTGTGTGTGTTGTGTGTGCTGTGTGTGTGGTGTGTGTGTGTGTGTGTGTGTGTGCCGCTGGGTCGTGTGTGGTTGTTGTGAATGGTTGGGATTGAGTTGGCCCGTGGTTCTGTGAGCGTGGACAGGAGTTCTCTATTGAACTTTGCTAACGTCCGTGGCTAGACGCTAACTTCGAATCTGTGGGAATGTCACCAATCTAGACTTCTCAAACCTATACCTCTTGAACTTCCTTGTCTAGACCAAGCTATCCAAGGA
Source organism: Trachelipus rathkii (assembly GCA_015478945.1). Classification (NCBI taxonomy): domain Eukaryota; kingdom Metazoa; phylum Arthropoda; class Malacostraca; order Isopoda; family Trachelipodidae; genus Trachelipus; species Trachelipus rathkii. The sequence continues at coordinate 15,934 of JABUQX010072066.1, forward strand.
TCTTTCTTCTAATAAACTTAATATATCAAACTACAACATTTTTCACTATTTCCTACTAAATGGTGGAATCTGTGTCTATATAAACATCAATACTCCTGTACACGTGAACAGTACGCTGACGAAAAAACATTTTGAATCTCCTACTACGATATTCTATGGCCTATAGAGAATCTTAAAACATAATACAATAAAATGTTTAAGATCCATTAAACAATTAAATTTTAACTCATGCTTCTTTTTTAATGTCTTACTATTTCTCACGAGACTGTTACTTCTTCTCATCCAAATGCCGAGGTCCTCTACTCAGGGGATTTTAATATACACCACACTGAGTGGTTGGGCTCCTCCCTTACAGAAACAGGAGGGAAGGAGGCCAAAACATTCAGCATCCTCAACGATCTGGAACAACTGGTTAAGGAGCCTACACGAATCCCAGATCGTTCTAACCAATTCTTGAACACTCTTGATCCATGCTTCACCACTTCTTCTTGCTAAAAAATACTCAATTTTCCCTCCTATCTGTAACTCTGACCTCAATCTCGTAGCTTTCAATTATAAATTTTTTTTTCCAGCAGCTCCACCATGCCCTTAACGTACTTTCTTGCATTTTAATCGGGCTAGTTTGGTGGCATTGTTTCGCTCCTTTGCTACCTACTCTTGGTATGAATCCTCTTTTGACTTGGAGGACGCTTCGATGACTGCTTAAAAAGTAGGGGCCGTAATCTCCGAGGGAATGAGCAGGTTCATTCCATCTTCATAATCATAATCCGTAGTTCGATGGCACCTGTTTTCGTGCTCTTCAGGATAGAGGCGATGCTTATCGGAAATGGAAAAACTCTCCTTCTCCTATCACTCTAGCTAATTTTCGTTCAACTCGGAATCGTTGCAGGGATATTATTGGCCAGGGTAAGCGTGCTTTCACCAAAAGGAAGTGCATTGAAATTCTTGGATCCCATACTGATAAAACTTTCTGGCCCCTTGCCAAAAGCATCTCTAATAACTTCGTTAAATCTGCCTTTCCTCCTCTTATTCACTCTGACTGATATGTAGCTATACTCCTTCTGAAAAGGCTAATCTCTTCGGCCTCCTTTTTTCATCTAATTCCACCCTGGACGATTCTGGCATCCCTCCCTCTACTCCTTCTCCTCTCAGATGCCATGGCTCCGCCCGTGATTTCACATGATCGGATGCATGAGATCCTGAGATCTATAAATGTTAGGAAGGCTAGTGGCTCCTACGGCATTCCCCCTCGTGTTTTTAGGGACTGTGCTTCTAAGCTGGCGCCTGTCCTCGTTCGACTCTACTCTCTTTGCCTTAATTCTAGCAATTTTCCTCAGTGCTGGAAGCGCGCATATGTCAACATCCCGAAAATGGAAGCCTCTCTGATCCTTCTAACTATCGCTCTATAGCTCTCACTTGTATTCTATCTAAAATATTTGAAGCTCTCCTCATTTCTCATTCATGGATCATCTGGAATCTCACTCCCTCCTTTCAGATCACCAGCATGGTTTTCGACGTTCGAGTTCACCTGGTGACATTTTTCCTATCTCACTGATTTACTGTCTTCTGCCTTTAGAGACTATGGGTAGTCATGTTTGGTGGCGCTTAATATATCCAAAGCCTTTGACCCGGTATGGTATGCGTCACAGATCTCTAAGCTTCCTTAATTCGGGTTTCCTCCTTATCTTTGTTCACTTTTGTCTAGTTTTCTCTCAGGTTGTTCCATATCGGCACTTATTGGTGGAGCAATCTCATCTTCCTTTCCTGTTAACTGTAGTGTTCCGCAAGCTTCTGTTTTACCTCCAACTTTTTTCTTACTTTTCATTAACGATCTCCTCAGCTGCTCATCTAACTCTGTATTCTTATGGAGACGACTCAATTCTCCATTCTTCCACCCATTTCAAATTTGCTCCCTCTTTCGCTTCTAGAATTGCTTCTCGACTTCACCTTTCCGATTCAATTCTTGCCGATCTAGATGAGATTTCCCGGTGGAAACACCTCAACCTTGTGAAATTCAATTTTTTAAAAACTTAACTTCTTCACATCTTCCTCTCAAAAACACTTCCTACCTTTCTGTCTTCTTCGACGGCTCTCCCGTCTCACTGTGGACAACATAAACATTCTGGTCTTAAAATAAACAATAAAAACTATTCTTGGAAACCTACATCACAACGGATGCTTTAATCGCCTCAAAGAGCTGAAAGTTCGTCAGATTTCACGAAAGTTGGAGTTATGAAGATTTTCAGAGAGAAATAAATTTAGCTCACCTAAAGAATCCTGAAGAAGAAAACGAGATTAGACAATTGTTATGGAACCGACACTTTTTACAGTTCAACAAAACACTGGCATATCAGTCTACCATAAGACCATAATATAATATAATATGTATATTATATATATATATAATTATATATATATATATATATACTATATATATATATATAATATATATTATATATATAGAATACAATGATTTATATTGTGGAATAAATTATACATAAAAAGATATAGTATTAAGACTGACTATATAATAATTACAGAATTTGTAAAGCTGATATCATGTAACTCGAGAACGGCATCCCTACGAGTAAAAACAAATTACATATTTGGAATCACGTATAAAAATTCTAAGGAGGGGGTTTTTTTTTTTTTTTTTTTTTTTTTTTTTTGCATGTATTCGTCGGAAATAACTTTTTAAACAAAATTCTTAAGTATCTTGCATTCTCCGGGTCGAGCTGACGGAGACAGCCGTCGTCCACCGGGAGGCCGAGAGACCCCGACTCCTGCCATCTTTGCGCGTTTACCCTAGGTATGGTATGCCTTTAGTTAAAAAAAAAAAAAAGGGAAATTAATTTAACCTTTCTTTTTTCCCCCCTTTACCACTTGTTATTATTTTAACTAAAAGGAATACCATAGAGAAAAAACCGCAAAGATGGCAGGAGTCGGTTTCTCTCGGGTGACACGGCGACTTCGTCACCCCATCTGTCCCCCGTCCGCTCGAGCCCCAAATTTGGAAAAAAAATTTTTTTAAATATTTCCAACGAATAAATGCAAAAAAAAAAAAAAAAAAAAAAAAATAAAAATTATTAAAAACCCCCCCTTAAAATTTTCCGCTGATTCCAAATATGTAATTTTTTTTACTGTAGGTGCTGCCGTTCTCGAGTTACATGATATCAGCTTTAGACACTCTGACCATATAATAATAATAATAATAATAATAATAATAATAATAATAATAATAATAATAATAATAATAATAATAATAATAATAATAATAATAATAATAATAATAACTATACAAATATACCATCAAAGATAAATTACTGCAATTTAGGATAAGTTTGCAAAGTAAATTCAATTAAACTTTTTTTGAACTATAGAATTGTTTTAATCTTTTATCATATTTTATAGGATAAGTTTACCTTTTATGTAGATCTTGCCATTAATCCAATTCAAAACTTTGCCAAATTAAATTACCAATTTACATATGAACGTAATAAATAGTGTTAAATGCTTTTTCACACACACACACACACACACACACACACACACACACACACACACACACACCTACACACACACACACACAACACACACACACACACACACACACACACCTACACACACGCACACGCACACACAAACACACACACAAACACACACCACACATATATATATTTTATTACTTATATATATAATATTATATATATAATATTTATTTATACATATATATATATATATATATATATATATATAAAGATATAATATATAATATATATTATATTATATATATATATATTATATTATACTATAATATATATAAGTATTATATATATCTATATATATAATATATATATATATATATATAAATATATTAATATACTATATACGTATATATATGGGCATACTTAATTTAGCAAATTTCTGATATAATATCGATAGTATTTTTTTTTTTTGACAAAATATTTAGTGTTATCGATATATTATATAGATAAATCGAACAAATTGATAGGTCAGCATTATATCGATTAAATCGATAAATAAGAAATTCAAAGGTCGAGCAGGTGCGTAAGTTAGCTCTGTTAGTCTGATTAAGTTTTGTTACAATTTTAAGTATCATCAGACTTTGGATAAAAGGAAGTTTACTCATGTTACTCACAACTGGTTTACCTCTGCTGGTATCGAACTATAGACATATTATATATCGATGTCATGCAAACTTCCTGAAATTTCCATTACTGTACATACCGAACGTCTAAACATTGGAAACTTTGGCTCATTGTGGCTATTCTGCCTCCCGTTAAGAATACAAGTCAATATATAGATATATATATATATATTATATATATATTATATATAATATATATATATATAATACTATATATATATATAATAATATATATATATATATATATAAAATATTAAATATATATATATAATATATATATAGCATATAGGGCAAGCATCCCGAAAAGTTCAGGCAGGTAACTAGAAAACTATAACATATACACGAAAATAAATATTCATTTTATAAATCAGGGGACATTTTTACCGCAGAAATTAAAAAAAAAAATTATTATTCTAAATTTATTAATAACTCCATATTAATATTAGTAAAAGTGCAGGCTCTGATTGACTTGAAACTGCAGTCTCGAGAAAAAAAGTTGCCAAATGTCGCTTTATAATATAATTTGGAGACAGAAAATATTATTTTTTTCTTTTATTATCCTTCTTAGGGGTTCGAGCCGACGGAGGACAGAGGGTGGGACGAATTCCCCCCGTCGTCCCGGTAGGCCGGAAAACCCCGACTCTATCATGCTCTGTTTACCCGTGGGGGATCTTAAGTTGTAAAAAAAAAAAGATCAACATTTGGCAATTTTCCGTCATCAGTCGTAGTAAGCGGCATCTCCGAATTGTCAAAAAACTAATATTTTCAAAGATTGTTTAAACAAATGTCAATTTAAAAAGCGTTATTTTTTTGTATTTTTTTTTAGATTTCTGCCAGTAAAAAATGTCTCCTGATTAATAAAATGATATTTCTTTTCGTGTAGCTGTTATAGTGTTCTAGTTACATGCCTGAACTTTTCCGGGATGCTGATCGCATACTATATATTATATAATATATATATATATATTATATATTATATAATATATATATATATATATAATATATATATATATATCATATATACTTATTATATATATATATATATTAATTATATAATTATAATACTATATAATAAATTATATATTTAAATATTATTTTACTAGTATAATATATATATATATATATATATAACTTTATATATATATATATATAATATAATTATATAATATATATAATAATCTATATATATATAATATATTATATATATATATTCGTGCGGAAATTTTTTTTTATGATGACAATCGATTTTTAAAATATTTTCTTCTCCTGAAGTCGATTGAAAATAATAAGTAACTAATATATATATAATATATATATTTTTTTATATATATATATATATATTATATATATATAATATATATATTTATATATAGTATAATATAATATATATATATATAATATATAAATTATAATAATATATATATGGCGCATCGAAAAGGTCAGGCATGTAACTAGAAAACTATAAGATATACACGAACATAGAATATCATTTATTAATCAAGAGACATTTTTACCGCAGAAATTAAAAAAAAAAATATAATTTAGTTCTAATATTTATAATAACTCCATATATATTAGTAAAAAGTGCAGGCTCTGATTGACTTGAAAGACCTTGAAGCTGCAGTCTCGAGAGAAAAAGCTGCAAATGTCGCTTTATAATTTAATTGGAGAAAATATTATTTTTCTTTTTAATTCCTTTCTAGGGGGTTCGAGCCGACGAGGCAGAGGGGGGGGACGAAGTCGCCCCCGTCGATCCCCCGGGGTTAGGCCGAGGAAAACCCCACTCTAGCCATCGTGTTGTTTATCCGGAGGTAGTTGTACCGTTTTTTTTTAAAAAAAAAAAAAAATTCAACATTTGGCAACTTTCCGTCATCAGTCGTTGTGAGCGGCATCATCGAATTATCTCCAAAAAACTTAATATTGTTCCAAAGATTTTAACAATTTTAATTTTAATTCCGTCTTATTTTTTTTTTTTTTATCATTCTTGCCGGTGGAAAAATATTAAAATATATGGTAATAAATATGATATTTATTTCTTGTATGGTTTATAGGTTTCTAGTTACATTGGCCTGAACCTTTTTCGGGGATTGCTGACCCTTATATAATATATATATATAGTAATATTAGTTATATTATTTATTACTATATATATATACTCTACAGATTATATATAATATATATATATTGGTATTCTGTAGTATAATAGTCTTATAACTTATCTATAATACATATATCGTTAGAATATTATCATGTTATATATATACTATATTATACTATTAGATATATATTTATATTTTATATATATAATATATATATTTAAATGATTATTATATATATAATATTTCATATTCTAATTACTGCTATACCTATATATTACTATTAGTATATATAACTAAATGCACTATCTATAATACTTATATATATCCTAATATTCATCGAGTATATTGATAATATATATATATATACTATGCCATATATATAATATATATATATTTATGATATATACTTACGTATATACCTGATTATTCTATTACTGTATTACTATTTCAATATAACTTACATCTTCTATAAACTTTTACTTATAGCTCCCTTTCCTTTATATGCTATATCAGAAGTGCTACTCTTATCGCTCTTATAATCTATTCCGATTCTTAATTATTACTTCGACTGAATACTACTGGTATTATTAATTAAGATATAATTTTTATATACTGATGGATTAGTATACGATCTAGTGTTATCGTATGATATGTATATAAGTCGTCGACTTTAAGTCTACCTGGTCCCTGTCGTTTGTGTAGGTTAGATAAGATTTGTTTGGCTCATGTGCACAAATTTTCCCAGTGATTCTTGTTAAAGGATAGAAATACAAATTATTTTTTCATCAATTTCTATATCCTCGATATACCAAAATGATTACACCAGGCGCGCATTATAGCGACAAACAGTTGCCTCTCTGTTTACTTTATTCTCCATCAAATTATACATACTTTATCTACGCATGTTTGGTCTGTGTCACAGTTTAATTGCATACTGATACGAATAAGAGAGATAAAACTTTTATACTACTAATCGATATGTTTGGTATACGGTTAGTTAAGGCTGGAAGTTAGCTGCGTTAGTGTTATAGATTTTTTACCTGTTTTTTTTAATATTTTTAAAGGCTTGAAGCTGCTTTTAAAAATTGTATATTTCTATTTTTTTGACTTTTATCACAATACAGTTTTATTCTTGAAACTTTACATGCAAATACGATGTTCTCTTGTACTTTGTTCTAGATTTGGAAGTTATTAACAATTATTCCACTTGTCGCTTCTATTCTATTGTCTCGTCTAACTATTCTATTCGACCTCCTAAATCTCGTCGAGTTCTAGGAACTATGACAATAGAATAGCACTATAGAGCAAATCTTTTGATCTGTCTTACTACTATATCTGCTATAGTCAATACTTTAAGTGATTAAATTTGGCGACATCCTCTAATGATTATTTCTCTCAGTCTGTCTCAAGGGCCAGGTGGTGAACTCGCCTCTATTTCTGTTAGTTCACCAATAAACACTGAGCAGATCCTGTTTAGATCCCCTTATTCAGGTATAACATAATTAAATGATTGTTGAATGGTGAACTTAAACAAAAAATTATATTAAGACTTATATTCAAAAACTAGAATCTTAATCTCTGCTCTATTAATATTAAATTCTTCGTACTATTCGCACTAAACCATCCTTTTAGCTCTGGTACCTGTTAAGAGTCTTAACGCGAGAGAACAGGCTATGTGGATTGTGCACAAGTTATGACGGTAATCAGACTGGTTTCCGACTCCGACTTCTGGATTGTATCTGGTTCCGGAATCCAATCCACTATTTAGGGAACATGATATTTTTAAACAATTTCGGGATGAGTTAAGTTGCCAAACACGATCTTTGATTTCAATTTTTCCAATCTGACCAAAATTTTACATATACCGATTCCGATCCTACAGCCCTGAATTCAACTGAGGACAATTTTTTTTTAAAAACAATTAAATAAATAAATAAATAAAAAAAGGATAATTATTGAAACAGGCCATTTTAAGTTATATAATAAAGGAAGATGGGGGGAAAAAGAAAAATCGAGACTACCCTTCCAACGAATGTAGATTTACTCTAGGTTGAGAGTTTACTTTCTTTTGTGTCACGTAACTAAAGAGATTTATTATATATATATTATATATATAATATATATATATATATATATATATATATATATATATATTATAATATATATATATATATATATTATATATAAATATATATAATATATATAATTATATATATTATATATATATAATTATTATTATATATATATATCACTAATATATATATATGATATATATAATTAGTAGCCTATGCAAATAGCTAATATATAACTGGTAGTAAAAACATTATTAAAATACATTGTCTAAAGCTGTGTGAATTGAATATCATGTAATATATATAAGTAGTTAAGCGCCGGTAAGTACATTTTTTTACTATTATATTACTAATTACGTTACTTACTCAATATAGTCATTATTATAATATAATCATCCAGGCTGATACAAAGGGCCTTTACATCGCCTTACCTCCTGAGTAGTTAAGATCGGATATATATAATAGTATATTATTGCGATACTATTATTGTATTATATCTTCTGATATCTTAGGTACTAGATTAGTGCGTTATTCTGGTTCACCCTAGGCTTTATTGGATACATATAGTAGGTAGGTCTAAGTAATATGTATATTACCTATATAAGTATATATAATAGTCTGCTTCATAAAGGTCTAAAATAAAAGCCTATCAATATCAGAAACATGTTTCCGAAAATGTGCTTCATAACTTGGACGCTCTTCTTTGCGCGCTAGATGTTAGGTGTCTATTTTAATATAATATATATATATATATATATATATTAAAAGTAGTAATAATGAAAAATTTTAATTTTAACTTTCATAGCCTAATGCTGAAACTAAGATTGGAAATTTTCTGATTATTTCTATTGTTATGATAGACATTCTCTCCATCACTTCATTAGCGTTTTATTCTTAATTCAATTTCTCGTAGGTAAAAAAAAAATGCTTTTAAAGGCATCTGTGACAAACTTACTGCATAAACCGGGCGACTTTTGCTTCTGTCTTTGAAATCGTATTTTCTTTTTCCAAAATAATCCAAAAAGGAAAGTCATAGGCCTATATATATGAAAAGAATTTAGAAGGTTCTGTAAGCTATTTTGCTTAAATATTTCTTAGTGTCCATATCTTTGCTGATAATTCCATAAAGAAAAAAATATATATATCCATCATATTCCTCAGGCCAATAAATTTGAAAAGCTTTTTCCATGTCTAATACTCATATACGTTCATAAAAACACATATAAAAGGTCCATCTTTTCTATTCAATCAATAAAAAGTTAACATGGAGAGATTCTGGAATTTGAAAAAAAAAAAAAAAAAAAAAAAATAAAAAACATTTCATGAATTAGCGACTCCATATTATATATACTATATATATATATTAGTATATTAACCTGACACATACCTTTACACCCGCCCTCGTAGCAGCAAGGATGCCTTTTGTATCATCTGGCGCATGAGTTTTGGTACAAGTGGAGGACAATAATTGGAAAATGCAAGTTAGTTCGCTGCAGGCGATTTCGCTTCCTTCTTTTCCTGCCACCTCTGTTCTGTGGAAATAGAATTCTCTTCCAATCTTCTGTGTTTTTCCTGCTGAATTTAAACCTCCCTCACCTTTCATGCAAGCCTGCCGTCTGTGCTTTCATCTGCGTAATTTGCGTTAGTTCAACGTGGAGCTTCTGAGGCATTATGAAACAACCCCCTCCTTTATATACAGTATGCAATAAAATATTCTGTATAAAATATACTATATAATATATAATATAGTAAATATAACATATATTTCATCTATGTAACCTAAATAATAGTAAACTATAACATTATATTTCATCTTGTTAGTAGTGTATAAATTATTTGTCTATGAAATATTATATTACTATATATATATATAGATAAATATAGACTTTTATTAATAAAATATATATATATATAGATATAATATATATATTAATAATAATACATACTAAGTATATATAAATATATATATATATATATATTATATATATAAATTATAATCATATATAATAATACATATATATATAATATATATATATATATATATATATATATAATATATATATATATAATTTTTTTTTTTTTTTTTTTTTTTACGTTACCACCCCACCTCATGGGCTGAGCCCTTTAATCAAGGAACCACGGAGAGGGCAGGAAAAAAAAAATGACAGGGGGAAAGCCCACCAAAGCCCACAACCTAACGCAAAATCTTCAAGGTGTAGCGCAGACACGTGGGAGTTTTAAGGAGAAGAAGATTTAAAATACAGTTAGGAGAAAAAAAACAGAAGATGGCAAGGGTTCAACAGAACAGAGAAGTGAGCTGAGGGGAAAAGAAGGCGAGGCCACGCACAAACGGACGACCGTCTGGGATTTTCACAATGCTCACGCAACAATCCAAAATTCATGCGAGAGCGATGCAACCCCTTTGCTTATGCGGACGGCGACCGCAAATGGAGTGGGAATAGCGAGTGGGCCAACTCCTTCTGAGCATCTAGCCGGTTTAGTACCTATAGAAAAGAGATCAAGCACCAGCCAACGTCCCGTCGCAGAGATAGAGGGTCAAGAGAGTTAGAAAAGTAACGGGACAGCTTAGACCTTTAGACATTCAACTCTATCCAACTAGAAGGGTTGGAGCGGAAAGCCCCCCAGATGTGGCGAGAAACCAGGTACAACTCAAAAACAAGGGCGAGTTGAGAAGTTATAATATATATATATATATTATATATATATATAATATATATGTGATTATATATATGATATATATAGAGTATAATAAGTATAATCATATATATAAGTATAGCTATATATCTTCTGTATATATTATATATTATATAATTAATAATTAAAATAGATATATAGTATATATATATATAATAGAGAGCGTATAATAAGTCTAGTATATATGATAACATAATATATATATATAAATATAGGAAATAAATAATATAATATAATATATTAACCCTATATAAGTATATATAGCGGCAATATTAAACGTATTAATATATACTATATAATATAATATAGATCATATTAAAAGTGAGTTAATAATGAAAATTTTATTTTAAACTTTCATAGCCTAATGCTCGAAACTAAGATTGAAATTTTCTGATACATATTTTCCTGTTCATGCTAGATGGGTCTCTCCATCACATTCATGTAGTCTGTTCTATTTTATATTCAAATGTCTCAGTAGGAAAAAAAAATGCTTTAGGCATCTGTGACAAAACTTACTGCTAAACGGGGCGACTTGGCTTGTTCTGCTCTTGTGAAATCCGTAGGTATTCTGTTCCTTTTATCAAAAAAATCAAAAAGGAAAGTCATAGCCACTATTAATTATGTGAAAAAACGAATTTAGAAGAGTTCTGTAACGCCTATTTTGCTCTTACAATATTTCTAGTGTCCATATCTTTCTGTATAATTCCATAAAGATAAAAAAATAATATATCCATCATGCGTTCCGTACGAAATAATTTGAAAAAGATTTTTCGATGTCTAATACTGCATATTACGTTCATACAACACATATAAAGGTCCATCTTTTCTATTCAATCAATAAAAAGTTAACATGGAGAGGATCTGGAATTTGAAAAAAAAAAAAAAAAAAAAAAAACATTCATGAATTGACTCCTATTAGGAACCTAAATAATAGTAAAATATAACATTATATTTCACCTTGTTAGTAGAGTATAAATTATTTGTTTTAAAACATAAAAGTTGTTTGATTTTATGAGTGATCGTAAAAAAAACTTTTGAAACTGTAAAATTGGAAGTCAAATTAACGAAACTTGATTCAAAATTCTATATTGCATTCCATAAACAATAAATCTTTACCTAAATTTTACATATAAAAAATATAACTTAGTTCTGAAGTTTTTCTTATGCTTCTTGCTTGTTTCAATGACAAAATAAGACAAAAATTAATGATATTTAAATAATTAAAATGAATTTCCAATAGTATCTCTCTATCTATCTATCTATCTATCTATCTATCTATCTATCTATCTATTCTATCTATCATCTATCGTATCCATATCTATCTATCTATCTATCTATCTATCTATCTATCTATCTATCTTTAAAATAAAAAAAAATCTCACCACATTGGCATTGTCTTTTTCAAGGAGGAGTATTTATTTTCTCGCTTATCTTACCTTATCTTTATGCCACGGTATATATTTAGCTACCTCTTCTCTTCTCTCCCTTTATTATATATATATTATATATGATATAATATAGTATATATTATATATATAGAAGTAATAACTATAAATCATAGTATCATATATACTATGATAGACTATAATATACTATACTAAAATCATACATTGTATATACATATATATATCTGCAAATATAAATATAATATATAATAAATACTATATATATATATATTAAGGTAACTAGTATATACTATAGGCTGATGATATATAAGATAATATATATATATATATATACCGTTATATATATATATGTGTATATATATATATAGGTAGTATATATTTATGATTTATAATATAATATAATATAATATATATATTATATATTATATATCATATATAATATATATATATAGTATATATAATATATATATATATAGTATATATATATATTAATATATCATATTAACTTTATATATAGATAAGATAATATAATATATAGTTAATAAATAGTTAAGTATATATGTATAGTATCATTAGATATAGTATGTATCTATAAATATAATAGTGTTATAATATATCAATATATATATAGATATTATATATATATGATTAGTATAAAAGAAATTTATCATATATATATAATTTTCTCCTCTTTTACGTTGCATTAGTTCAAGTCAACTCTTTCCAGTTCATTTAACTTTTTAACGCTCTTCTCCTTTTTATTGCTGCAATTTTCCGAAAAAGTTTTTTTTTCGTCAAATTTTAACCCGATAAGGAAAGATTATTTTCCAAAAGATTTTACGATTAGGTTTAGATGGTTTTATGCTGTCATTTATTTCCTCTAGAATTGGAGTTTTATTCTGGACAAATTGCGAAAAAGAGCTTCGCTGTCCTGGACAATCGTTGAATATTATTAGTCATAGTAGTCAATTTTAAGAAGGAAGGTATATAATTTTATTTATTTTTTTAAATTATTTTATCAATTTTTTGGTTTCTTATTTCCTCTTCATATAATTGAAAATAAAATTGCAAATTCGTCTGAATATTTTTGTTGGGGGATTGAATTTCGGTTTAATATTAATGTTTCATGTATTTTAAGACAGGAACAGTTTCGATGGAAAATTATTTATAATATTTTTTTTTAATAATAGACTTTATATACTATAGTACTAGATAAATATATAATAAATAATATAATATATAATATATCATATATACCTATATATATTACTCATATATTATATATAGTATTATATATACTATATATATTAATATATATTATATAATATATGTCTATATATAGTATGAGTATATATAAAAAATAAAATAAGTGTGTAAAAAGATAGATAATAGATAGAATATTTTTTTGGTATACTAGGTAGTATATATAGTAGGTAGGTAAGAGTATATATATACTATATAGATATATATAAATAGTTATATATTATTATAAATATAGTATATATAAAAATAAGTAGTATATATATATAGGCAAAATTATATATTAAAATCTTTACAAAATATAGTCAAATTATAACATTTACCATAAAATAAAATTTTGGTTCTATATTTAATATAACAATAGTATGTAAATATTATATATAAAAGTTTCGTATATATATAATATATAAGTAATTATATATATATTATATATATATAGTATATATATATATTATGATAATATATTATATATATAATGAAAAAAAACTAGATTTATATGGTAAATAGATATATATATAGTAATTAGTATAATAATATGATATATGATATATATAAGTAGTAGGAATATAATAATAATTATATATAGTATATATATAATATATAAGTATATATTATATTAGTATATTAGATGATTGGGGTGTCACTCTTAATCGGTCATCGGTCATCGTCACGGCAAAAATCGGCATTTTTTTTTAAACTATCGTCATCGGTTATCAGTCTAATCGGCAAATTTAGGCGGATTATTTTTTGCCGATTAAATTAACAAATATTAAGATTTTTGAATAATATTAAAACCTCAATAGATAATAATCAATAAAATAATAATAATAATAAATAATAATAATAATAATAATAAATAATAATAATAATATAAATAAGTAATAATAAAACACAATAATAATAATGAATATAAATAATAATAAATAAAATAATAATAATAAGTAATTTTATATTATATATATATATATATATATATATATATATATATATATAGATATATATATATATATATTTATATATGATTATATATATATATAATATATATATGAGATATATATATATATTATATATATATATAGATAATATATATATAATATTATATATATATATATATATATATATATATATATATATATAGTATTAATATATTATATATATATAATATATAATATATATATATATATATATATAATATATATAATATATATTAATTAATTAATATATACTATAGAATATATATAATATATTACCCGATTTACTTCGTAGGTATGACGTTCCATTGACCTAAATGTTCGCCTTTCTGTTTTGCAGCTCATAATCCACACTATCCTCCAGAACAAGCATATCATATAACATACTATATCCCACACCCCTCTTCTAGACAACACTTTACAGACATCCCTACTCCCTTATATCTCATACGTGTAGGAGAAAAAAAAAAGTTGACCAACATCGTATAGTCCTAACGTGTTCGAGAAGTCACGCAATAAGGGACGTTGAGTAGTTATGGCTGCCTACTACCATCTTATCTTTTCCAGGAAAGGTCGTTGATCGCTAGTGAGATAGCGCACCCGTTTCTTATACCTTTCGAAAATGTTCATGAATGCGTATCTAGTATATGAAATGTCGAGAATAAATTTTGATGAGGAGAGGAGAGAAGTGATGAATGTATTTAGAAAGGGCAAATTTCATTTGCTCGCTGTGACTGAAACAAAGATTGAAAGGAAAACGGTGAAAAATGATGGGATGAGGAATGACAATGTGTTTCTGTGCTTGGAAAGAATGAGAGGGGAGTAGAAAGGATGGCAAATTTGGATGAGTGAAGTTGTTGTAGAAGAGCATATGGTAGAGTTTGGTGTGGTGAATACTAGAGTCTAAAGGTATTATAAATATTAAGTTTGTAAAGTGTCAAATTTTGTCGTGGTTGCGTCATGCGTATGATTCATTGAGGATGGTAATGTGTTGAAAAAGAGAGGTACGCATATCATGGGATAAATCTGAGAAGTGAATGTTTTGCGATGGGAGCAGGCGAAATAAAGAATTCAGTTCATTTGCACATATCTGCCCATTCCAGGATTTTTTTTTTTTTAACAGGTTGTCACCACACTCACGGGTAAGGCCCTTATTTCAGAGAGGGGTGTATTACTCTTCAAAACAGTTCACCGCTCTGAGGCGCAATTACGCAATATAAGCAACAGACCGACGGCTTTAAGTGAGAGATATAAACTTTCAGTAGGAAAGTACAATGCAGATGAAACGAGAATTCCACAAAACAGAGGTGGAGGGAAAGAAGAAAGCACCACAGGGAACTAGCCCCTGGATTTACCAATGTCAACACAAACAAACTCGTGGTGCAGATACAAGGCACCTATTTGTGCTAGAAGGCGTTCCGTAACGGTAGGAGGTGGTACGCGGTGATAAGTTCCCTCGAGCACTTGCCACGGCAGTACCTATAATAGGATAGAGATAAAGCACCACAATCGCGCCTCGATAGAGTAGAGGGTCAAGTGAACTGAAAGTAGAAGAACAGTTATAAGCCTATTTTTGCCGTCTGCTCGACCACTGTCGCGAAAAAGCTGGGTGTGTGAAACCACGAGTCGCCTCCCCCTCAGATATGAGAGCCAGACTCCATACATGGTTGGATGAACCTTGTATAGCGCGGACGCAAACTAAGAAAAAGGAGAATAGCTACTCACAGTCTAAAACAGAACTATCCAGTTACTGTGAGGCCGTGCCCAAGCAACGTGGATGTGAGGTTCCAAGACATTTTTCGCGTTTCATGTTAGCCAAGATGTTTAAAGTCAAACAGGAGAGACGACAGACAGAACCGAAAGAGACGGGAAAATTAGAAGGTTAGTTTGGAGAAGGAGATTTGTAAAAAGTGTGTTTTTAAAGAATTGAATTTCACAAAGTTATTTCTACCCATCAGCGAGAATAGAATCGAAAAGATTTAAGACGAGAGGCAATTCCAGAAGAAAAAGTGCGGAGTAATATTGATATGATTAAAGAGAATTATGGAGTTCGTCGAAGTCATCGCGCATACGAGGAAGAGTTAGAGGGCAGTGAGAAGATCATAATCTGAGAGAGTAGAATAAAGTAGGAGCTAGAAGAGCAGAACACACTGAGAAAACACCGACTATGACAGAAAAGTAAGAAAGAAGTCGCCCATCAACAGCAGCCGGTATTGAGCGATTTGAAAAGAAGAAAGCTAGAGTACTAAGTAAGCACAAAGAACGAAGGTAGGAAACCCTAAGCGAGGGAGGCTTGGAGAGCACAAGGAGAGCATTGCCGTACTCACGGTCACAAATGCTGTATATAGTCAAGCGCACCAGCCAGCATAAGTAGTTCCTAAGAGCGAAAACCATAAATCGGATTTAGATGGAAAGAGAGAGTAGTGAAGTCGCCAGTAGACTTCGGTGCAGACGAGAGCCTACTGGGCATCGGACGAGTAGTTTCAGTCAAACTGATCTAAGAAGCGTGAGTTGACGAAGGGTTTCAAAGATCTTAAGATAGAATACAACGTGAAGACTACAAGACGGATAGTTGAAAGATCAGAAGCAGCTTCCCTTTTTTCGGAATAAGGTTAACATGTGAGAGCCTTCCAACATGAGGAGGGAAAGTGCAAGTGATTGAGATATAGAGATATAGTTGACGAGGGCACGAAGGATGAAGCCTTTTCAGTTGCAGATGATGGATGCAAGCACAGATGATCAAGGATCGAATAAGAGAGAAAGGGCAGATTTCAGAAAGGTGCTAGAAGATGAAGATTTGTCCAGTTGAGAGGAACCAAGGAGTGAAGTCGCCCACTTTCCTTGATGAAAGCCATCTTCTAGCTGCGCTCGCGAAGCAGCACCGCTATGCCCTGCAACGATTTCAGCTGAATGAAAATTCAATAGAAGTGATAAGAGAACGAGATTTTTCCACACCCGATAGCACTGTCTCTAGCCTGAATATGCCAAGAGCATAAGCACGATCCACCAAGGATTATGAGAGACAAGATTAGTTTTAGATGTACATGAATAGGAAAGAATAAATTAAGCTTGAGAAGAAGTAATGAACCGCTAATCCCAAAATCCAACCGAATTACAGACTCCCTCCTTACTCTTTTAGATCTTTATACACTCCATCATATATTCCATATTAAGGATAGCCAATTTGGCTATCATCTGCAAACTTGGAAACCTTAACACTTAAGTCCCTGGTCTAAATATTTTCTACATGTATGAGACAGCCACTTGACCTAAGAATTCGTTACGGACCACAAAACATGTCTCCTCATGTCCATTAATAAATACTTTTCATTTTCAGTGATTAACTAGTATTATTATGATTATTATTTATTATTATTATTATGATTATTATTATTCATTACTTATTATTATATTATTATTATTATTATTATTATATATTATTATTATTATTATGAGACTTAAGAATCAACAATTTTGATCGCTAAAATAATTTCGGGAGTTGAACCCCCCGACCCTCCTGTCTACAGCCCTACAATATATATAATATATAATATATATATATATATAATATATATATAAGTATATATATATATATATATATATTATATATATATATCATATATATAGATGATATATATATATATATATATATAATATATATATATGATATATAATATATAGATATATATAGAGAAGGAGAGAGAGAGAGAGAGAGAAAATTTTAAAATAGTTTTTTTCAATTAATCTTCATCGTCATCGTCATCGTCATCGTCATAGGCAAAATTTGCTCTAATCGTCAACGCGTCATCGTCATCGGCAAATTCATAATCGTCCCATCACTAATATATACTAGCATACCTTGTAAATCATACGAATCAGTTACATTGTTTCTTTGATTTTCCGGTGTTAAAAACACGAGAAATAGACAAGTTAATTATTAAGCTTTTTAAATACGCTTGCAATATATATATATATAAATTATATATATATAGTAATATATATATATATATATATATATATATTATAGATATATATATATATTATATATAGCTTATAATTTATAATATATATATATATATATATATATATTATATATCAGCTCTCATACTCAAGAAGGACGCTGTTCATTCTCCTCGAGCAGTTGCGATTTTTTCATCGTGACCTGGGGCAGAATTAAAACTCGGACTGCGAACACGGTTGGGCGCTGGTTCTGGGATAGCCGGCTAAAGTTCGATTTAAGGCACGGTTTCTGAAAGTAGTACAAAAGATAGATATAATATATATATATATAATATATAGTAAGATATATTATAATATAGTACCATATATATATACTTACTAATATATATACATAATATTATATACATAATATATAATAATATATAGTATATATATAATATTATTAAGTACTATATCTTGGTGCAAATTTTGAAAAAGTTAAATATTTTATTTAGACATTATTGACATTTTGCAACCAAACTTGAAATAACCTAATAAAACTTTATTTAACTAACGGAAAAACTATGCAACAATTTATTTTAGTTTAGTCAAAGAAACAAAAAACAAAAATATATAAATTTACTATAAGAACTTGCCCATTCAAACTCTTGTAAAAACAATTGCAAAATTAATAAAAGAAAATTTACTCCTACAAAAAGAAAGGGGTAAATGCGAAAAAATAATGTGAGCTCGCCTATGTTTTACAACAATTTATTGAATTTAGTATCTTGTACAATTTCAAATATAAAAAAAATTTTATCAGATGTTTATGACATGAATGAAACTAAATAACGTTGTAATATATTAGAAAGTGAACGTTTTATTAATTAGTAGAAAATAACCTCTTAGATATAGTATCTCGATGCTTTCCTTGTTTATATTGGGCGAGATTTTCTATATTTATATAGGCTAAGTGCGCAAAGTGAGCATACATAAGTCATGAGTTATATTTTTGATTTGCTATATTTTTTTGTTCACTCATTATTATGCCGTAGATCTTTATGGTGCTGAAATGACTTCTCCTACTCAAAGCCTTGTTAATGTAGAAACTTTTTAGCTAAAATAGAAATAGCAATGCTAATTTCGGTATAAATCTTTCTTTTTTCTTTTTTTACTTTCTAGAAAAGAACGTCTCAGGTGTCTAAACAATATTTTCAATGATATGTTAAATAAAGTAAGATCTATATGATACTGCTACCCATACATTAAATTTCCCCTGGTTATATATATAGAATATATATAAATTTTCATATGAAGTACATAATAATACTATATATATATATATTATCCACATATATATATGACTATAATTTAAATATATATATACGATAATAAGTATAATGATCTTGAGACATAAGAATAAGCGGTATATGATTATTAAGATAATATAATATATATATATATGTCACGAGAGATTAAAACAAAATTGATTCTTATTAGAAAAACAAAACAAAAAAGTAAGTTTAATAAAAAAAAAGAAAAAAAAGAAAGAGCTTCCGAGATAGCGATATTTTCTAGCAGAAACGATCACTTAATAAATGATAATTTGTCTTCAAAATAAGAATAATTAAGGAGACACTAGGGCGTGCTCTGCATTCAAAGGGAACTGAATGTGGGCGAAAAATTAATTGCGTAAGGCTATGAAAAAATAAAAAAAACAAATTAATAAAATGAAGAAAGAGTCTTGTTCAGCTTTACTCGAGTGTTTGTGTCACAAATGAAAGTTGTCACTCGTCGTCAATGATTGACTAACGTATTGATAAAAATTGCTGCGGATCAGGAGCGTCAGATATTAAATGATTATTCAATACGACACCTTCGTTTCATATAGTATATATTCATAAGTAATCTAATCTTAGAATTTCTTATAGATCTTATATTATTATATATAGTAATATATATATATAATAATTAAGAATAATATAATATCTAATAATTTATATATAAAGTTACATAGCATATGTTATGTACTATTTTATTATATTATATATAAATATATTCAGAGGCGAATCCTACACCTCGTGCTATTCGTGGCTCAGACGAACTAGGACGATTGATAGACATTTATAGAAGAGAGTCGATTTTTGCAAATTTCAAAATATGTTACGATAAAATTCTTTATTTTTTTTCTACGAAAGTTGATCAAATAAATGAATTTATTACATAATAAATATGAAAAGATTAAGGTAAATTGAAACGAAAAAGAAAGAGAATTAACGCATGTAAAATAACGCTTTTATCCCAATTAAAAATGGCGACAATTCGATGCCCAAATCGAATAGCAGATGTGGTCTGTGAATTTAAGTATCAAAATTATTTGATAAATGCTATGCATGAAGCATAATATGGTTAAATATCGATACATAAGTAAAATAATAATTTATAACAAAGAATATTTAATAAAACAAGTAAATAATAAAGAAATTACTAAATACTTTAGGAATAATGAAAGGAAAAGAATGACTTTAAATATTATAGTTAATCATGGAATCACGTATAGGAAAACTTTTAATATTATAAAAGGAATAATTTTATATAAGAAATACAACTCAATGATTAATATATATATTTATATATATATAACTTTATATAGTAGTATATAGTATATAGTATATTATGTGATATATATATCATATAATAAATACGCGACGATATACGTATAATACCCTAATATATATCATATCATAATAGCCCCTCCCTATTATACTATAACTATTATAGTGAAGTAGCGCGAGAGAGAAAGGAGACGAGACGACGTGAGCAGGAACGAGTTAATCAAAAGTTCCTTGATCGCCACTGATATATATATATATAATACTACCATATGATATTATATATATTATAATAGTATATTATATATATATAGTAGATATATAAGCTTATATATATATATATATAATATACTCGTATATATATATATTATAATAATATAATATATATATATATATTATTAATATATTTTTATATAACTATTATATATAATATATATATTTATATTATCAGAGAAGAGAGAAGAGCGAAGAGAAAGAGAGAGAAGGGAGAGAAGGAGAGAGGAAGAGACGAGAGAGAGAGAGAAGAGGAGAGAGAGAGAGCGGAGAGATGAGCGAGAGAGAGGACGAGAGACGAGAATATTGGGAATCGCATTAAATCACTTTCTAATTTTCAAGGGCCATGTGGTGTATCAGAAATTATAATCCACACCACCACTATTCCTTCAAGATTCTGCTTGGTGGGGGTTCTAGGCATATGGCCCCAATGCTAATTACACCCACCCAGTGGTACCTTCTTTCAGCAAACTTTGTCCATTCCTGACCCACTGGCAGATATCACGAAGTCGGTTAAAAAGAATTGTTCATCTGAAAAATAATAAAAATTGTGTTATTAAAACTTAGTGACTTTAACGTTGAATTACGAAACCACCGTTACATACTCTTTCACTCAGTCAAAGTGAACCTTTGATGTATGTAACAACAGACAAAAACATATTGAAAACCCCTTTATGTGTCTGTCAAATATATATATATATATATATATAAAATATATATATACTATATATTAACTATACATATATATATATAATTATATAAGTATACGATATATATATATATATAACTAGAAGTATATATAGCTACTATATATAGTAATCCATGATTATACCTTGATCATATATACACTCATAAGATCTTATACAAGAGATAGCAACGAACGCCTAATTGATCGACCGGTCATTAATTCAACTTGAACATAGAAA
>JABUQX010072067.1:0-7500 GCA_015478945.1 Trachelipus rathkii
TTATTATTATTATTATTATTATTATTATTATTATTATTACACATAGATCTCACAACACCAATAACGCATGCGACCACTTCGCCATCAGGCTCACAACTAGAACATAGGAGGTTGATAAGTATTACTTCAACTTGAGAGAACCAAATAGTTTTGGAGGGTTCACTAGGTTCGCTGCAAAGTTTCCAAACACTGAGAAAAAAGAGTTGAAAGAATATTTAGAGGGTGAAGAAGCTTTTACTTTACATAAACCTGTCCGTCGAAAATTCCCTACCCGGACAACCATAGCCCTTCACCTCGATAATGTTTGGGAATTAGATTTAACGGAAATGATTAAATACAGTTCTTATAATGAAGGGTTTCAATATATACTTTTTACTATTGACGTATACTCTAGATACTTATGGTTAAAAGCTTTAAAAGATAAAAAATCAGATACAGTGGCGGCTGCAGTGAGAGAAATTATAAGGGATGATGATAGATATCCAAAACTGATTTGTACGGATAGGGGTAGCGAATTTCTAGGTAGAGAGTTTCAGGAAATTATTACTGAATACGATATAGGATATTTTAACATATTTTCCATAAATAAAGCTGCTATTGTAGAAAGAGTTCAGCGTACGATTAAAGAACGAATGCATAGATACTTTACTAAGATGAACACTTTTAAGTATATTGACATACTCGATGACCTAGCTTATTCTTACAATAGATCTTTTCATAGAACTATAAAGACAACTCCTTTAGAAATGCTGAAGACACCATCGGTGATCCAACAAAACCCAAGAGGTGTAAAAATTAAAGATAAATCCTGTATAAACGTGAATGAATATGTAAGAGTGTCTAGAATGACAGGTTTAGAAAAGGGTATGAAGCGGGGTGGTCTAGAGAAGTTTTTAAGGTAGATAGTATAAAAGAATTTCCTAATGAAGGGTTGAAATTATATTATCTCAAAGATTTAGATGGAGAATCCATAAAAGGAGGATTTTATAAACAAGAAATACAGAAAATACGATTCGATCCTGAGAGTAATATGTATAAAATAGAAAAAATATTAGGTTCAAAAGGTAGGGGTAAAAATAAACAGTATCTGGTGAAATGGGTGGGCTATCCTAACAAGTTTAATTCATATATAAAAGCTAGTGAAATCACGAAACATTAATCATTAGTCATCGTAATCATGGAGAGTGTAGATCATTTCTATTTAACTCTGCCATCTTCATCCTCCTTGGATCTACATCCTGATAATAAAGTCTCAGATTTTACAACCGAGTTAATGAATCCTATCCAACTTAACAGAGATCTCTATGAGGTAGGACTGTGCGAAATGATATTAGATGCAAATATTGAAAATCTCCCTCAGGCACGTCATTGGATAATGGTGTATAGAGTTGCAGATTATGTTAAATCTGTATTAAAAATAAAAAACACAACCGATTTAAAACGTGTGACAATTAAAGGTTTGGAATATTTCTATGAAAAATTTGTGTTAAAACGAGGATATTACCGTTCAATCCATGACATTCACAGTTATTTAAACACCCAGTTTGCTGTAAGTAAGATATGTAAAGATTTAATATACATTATTAATAACCACCCCGGGGAAGACAGGGTATTAATCACTTTAAGATCAATAACTGGAATGAATTTGAGAGACCCTGAAATGTTTATCCTTAAACGTTCAGATTGGTTTCGGAAATGTGTATATGAACACAAAGCTGTAGTAGAACATTCTACTGTTCTAAATAGACATAGTGGAAATAATGAACCTGCCCATACTCTAAACAACAGTCTTAATGACTCAGACTTATCTCTCAGTTATATATGCATTCCTTCGGAGATGTTACAAGATCAAGGGATGGCTTACGTTTATACAGATATAGTTGACCATCAGTATGTAGGGAATACTAAAGCCCCTTTATTAAGGGTGGTTCATTTTCCTAAAAAGGGAAAGGTTATATCTTTTCCTAATGTTCATTACTTACCTCTCAGTTGTTCACATTTAGGGTCTGTGCGAATGCATATAAAGGATGTCGAAGGTAGACCGTATCCATTCACAGACGGAACACTATTGTGTAAAGTTCATATTAGAAAGAAGCAGACACTTTAACTATAATATGATGGACTATTTTTTTAACAGAGTAGAAAATCTTCCATATATGCTGTTAGAAAACCTTCTAGAAATAAGGATAGGTGTAAGATTATATATAAGTGATGTAGTTAGTTATATTTATTCATTCATTAACTTACTCTCACAGTGTAAAGATAGTGCCTGATAGAAGCTCCGTTAATAATGTATAACGATAGGGTATTCGTTGGAACAAAATTACAAAGAGGGTATGGACTGGGTGGATTTTTCTCTAAATTATGGAGAAGTGCAATGCCTCTATTTAGAAGAGGAGGTGAATATATAGGTAAAAAAGCTATACGAACAGGGATGCATACGTTACAGGATATAGCAGCAGGAGCTAACCCTCGCGAGTCCTTAAAAAGGCGAATTACAGAT
This sequence comes from Trachelipus rathkii, assembly GCA_015478945.1. Lineage (NCBI taxonomy): Eukaryota > Metazoa > Arthropoda > Malacostraca > Isopoda > Trachelipodidae > Trachelipus > Trachelipus rathkii. The sequence continues at coordinate 2,504 of JABUQX010072067.1, forward strand.
GTTTCAGATGAGATGTTGGATGATGTAAAGCGCAAAATAAGACGCAAGATGACGGGTCAAGGTAAAAAACGTATGAAAATATGCGTTAAGAAAAAGGTTAAGACTAAAAGACCTCAAAAGAAAAAATGCAATGATGTATTTGCTATTTAATTACTAACTGGTATCTTTTACATAAACATCATCATCATACTGTGACCGAATATAAGAAAAGCTAAACCACCGAACCGCTCATTATACGGTCAGCACCCCCACATACAAGATGCATTTCCTCCATCCTTCTAGTCCAGACTGTTGTAAGAGTGAACTGGATCTCTTCTCGATGAACCCCACCCAGATTAGTGTAACTGAAACCAATTTCATCAGCATCAACCCCATACATTCAATTACCAACACCGATGTCCCTCTCGAGTTCAATATACCAGGTACTTCGGATCAGTATTTAGATCCATCCAACGTGTTTTTATATCTGAAGACGAAACTGACGAAACCCGATGGTACAGACCTTCCATCATCTGACGATCACATAGTATACACAGAATCCAATTTCCTGTATACCTGTTTTAATCAGATTGAAGTGTATCTCAATGAAACTTCATTAGGTGCATCAGCTGCAAATTATCCTTATAGAAGTTATATAGAACATTTATTAAATTATTCCGACGATGCTAAACAGTCTCATCTCCAGTCTTGCGGTTTTTATAGTTTCAAAGATGAGGCTGCACATATAGATAAAGCTGGTAAAACCACAAGGAACACATATGAATTTTACGGGCGTTTAAACGGTGACATCTTCTCTCAAGAAAGACTTATTCTACCAGCTGTAGATACTAGAATTCGATTAACCCGTTCAAATCCTAAATTCGCTCTTAAAATAAAAAGTAAACCTGCTGCAACGGCTGTATGTCCTGAACCTGTTTACAAGTTGTTAGAAGCCTATCTCTATGTTAGAAAAGTGAAATTACTACCTCAGAGACATTTGGAAATCGAAAAATCTCTCTTGAACACTACAGCGAAGTATCCTATTAAACGAGTGGAAACAAAGTTGTTTAACTTTACACAGGGATTATCGAGTATCAATATCCCCAACATTGTGAATGGTAATCTGCCTCAGAAAGTAATAATAGGTATTGTTGAACATGAAGCATACTCAGGGAATTATAAAAAATCAGCCTATAAATTCACCCCTTTTGGACTTAGAGGTATCAGTCTACATGTAAACGGCCAACCTTACGGTCGGGACTATGAAATGTTATACAATGGATCGCAATCTCTATGTTCACGACCTTTTTACGATCTAATAGCTAACACTGTTTCATGCAATGACAGCGGGACAGGGATAGATCTTGAAGAATACGCTAAGAATAGTAATTTATATGCTTACGATCTCACCGCTGACCTTTCAGCTTGTAACGCTAATCATTTAAACATTTTAAGAAAGGGTACATTAGGGTTAAGTCTCTCCTTTAGTGGAAGTCTACAATCACCAATCACTGTCCTGGTTTATCTGGAACATCCTCAACTCATTGAAATTGACAGAGTACGCAACGTTATTTATTAAAGATGAATGAAGAAGAAATAAAAACTGTTTAAAAACGAACCTCGATTTATAGGAGTCTTCGCTATTAATGAAGTAGGATCTGTAAAACTAGAGAAGGATACTGGTTTCGTGTTCAACACTTCACATCGCCATTACAACAGGAGGACACTGGATTTCTGTTTATAGGGATAAAAATGGCATTGTTCATCTGATTGATTCTTTGGATTTAAAATTTATATTGAATAATCAATATATCCTTTCATTTTTTAAATATAATAATGTAAATTATATAAAAACTATGTCTTACCCTGTTCAGCCATCATACTCTAATTTATGTGGAGTTTATTGTATTTATTTCATTATATGTTTTTTAAAAAATATGTGTTTTAATGAATTTGTAAATATATTTGATGCTAAAAATTTGTATGTAAATGACTATATAGTTTCTAATTATGTAATAAATATATTAAAATAAAATAAATTTATTTTACTACTTTTTATATATATATATATATATATATATATATATATATATATATATATATATATATATATATATATATATATATATATATATATATATATATATATATATATATGTTCAGAGTTAATGATTCATAAAATTTCACATTGTATATAAAGCTGAAAAGATAAAGTTTTCAGGAAAATTCATGTTTATGACGTCACGTATTTTTAAAGGTTGTTGGTTACAAACCTGTGAATATGATATTCAGTTGAGAACCAACCATCGTAACCATAGCTGTGTTTGTAATACATTTAAAAAGGTATAGCTATGGGACTTATAACATATATTCAAAGGTGCTGGTTTATTTTAAAAACCTGGTATACATGTGTCAATTATAATTCAGATTTTTCGACTAGACATCCTTACACTCCACGTGATCCATCAAAAATCCGCATTGTATATGCATCTGATGGTGTCTATGGTTACAGAGTAAGAGCATCAGCTGCTAAGAAAGAGGGCAACGAGATTACATACTTCGATATAACATTAAAGTATAATAATATGATACCTATATTGGATGGACATATAGAGAAAATTATGGAAACAAGCAATGTGTTTAAAACATTTATAGTCCATGTGGAACGATTTAAAATGAAGATACCATTCCCTATCCATCTAAAAATTTCTTCCAAGATACGTGCTTTAACCGATCAAGATCTTGATGAACATTCAAAGAAGAGGTTAATAACTTATATAATAACAACTATAAGAAATGAGATATCTGGGGAATATGTTACATTTCCATGTAGGGCCCATCAGGATGTTTGCGGTTGGAGGTGAAAGTTTTATTTATATATGTAAACGCATTTTGTAAATTTTACTAATATACTAACTGTTTAATAAAATTTTTTTATCATAAATAAAAAGACTTTTTATATTTTTCCCCTCTCTCTCTCTCTCTCTCTATATATATATATATATATATATATATATATATATATATATATATATATATTAGTTATTATTATTATTATTATTAGATATTATATATATATATATATATATATATATATATATATATATATATATATATATATATATATATATATATATATATATATATATATATATATATATATATTCCAAAGTTTAATGAAGTTATTTTTCCACCAGAATGTGTGTTTCGGATAGGACTTGAAACAGTAAAACCCTACAGTAAGACAATAAAGCAGTAAAGACAAAGCGCATATCCAGGGTGAAGGGAGGGGCCCTCTGGGGCTATTTGCGCTACTGCCTTATTGAGTTATAGCTTTAAGGTCGAAAAAACATGTTTTTATTACAAAAATTTAACAGTGAACAAGGGTTTTGTATAAATAAAAATTAAGAAAGTTTAAGTATAAAATAAAATAACTGTTTCATAGTACAGAAAACGAATTATTTGAAAAGAAAATACAAAGTAATGTAAACATTTTTATTAAAAAAAGTGTATATTAACGTTACAACTACGAAATATATTTAGCGTTCGCGCAGTAATATTGCGCCTGCGGGCGCTCGCGTCGTTTCCGGGCCGGGGCGCGCCTGCGGGCGCTGGGGCAACCTCGCGTTCGGTCTTGCCAACCCTGCGATCGTTTAGAGAGTTGAAACCGTGATTCAGCATAATGCATCTTCCTCACCGCTTTTTCTTCTTTTTTCAGTAGAAACCCTAAAGGAGGGTTCTCAGACTCATTTGAGAGTTTTGGGAACCTCAAAAATGAGATCTATGTTATTAAAAACATATATAAGTACACTAATATCAAGATGTTAAGTACATTTTTACTAATTCGGCACCGCACCGGCTCCACACCGGTGTCGGTACCTACACATACAATCACTCATTTGATCCGCCATGCGAGACCTTCTTCTTTTTCCTTCTTCTTCTTTTCCTACATTCATCTTACTTCGTCTTCTTCTAAGCTTTTCTTCTTTTTTCAAACTCATTTTGGGGTTCTGAATCCCCGAAAAATGAGTTCTACACCTATGAAAACATAGATGTAGACAACTCATTTGTTCTAATATGTAGCTGGAGCCAGAATTCCATTCTGGCACCGCAACCACCAGCTCCGGCTCCGGCCCCATATGGTTCGCCAAATAATTTAACATAGCCATTCTATTTCATTTATTCTCTTCTATACACTCACCAAATTTCAGCTAAGTCCATTTTTTTAAATTTACAAGTGGGGCCCCAATCTTGACGTAAACCAAACATCGGCTTCAATAATGTTGCAACATATAAAGAAGACATACCAAGTTTGAAGAAGATACGATGACTCTAACACCTCTTTTGCTAAGATATGTCATTTTGTCTCATTTCTTGCCCCATAAATGACCCCCGGCTGGGGCCCTGGGGACTCTGGCGTTCGGGAAAGTAACTACGGGAATCTTATTTTTGACACCCGTCATGATAGGTTTTTGACGAAGGGTACGCCATCTACGAAAAACGCATGTTGGTGCGTTCTAAAAACGCAACGGCTGAAACGCCATGCTCGGCAATAGCGGCAATCGACTCGGCATACCTCAAAACATACTAGACAACACCGAGCTCGGCTTCATAGCTCAAGAAACAAAAATGTTAGGAAAGGGGGGTAGGGTAATGTCTAATACTAACTCTTGTTAGGAATGAATCGATTCCGTCGTAAACCACAGGAATCGATTCAACAGTGTCGATTATGTACTAATCGATACAAATATCGGTTGTATTCCGTCACATACGATATATCGCACTAGAAGGGTTAGAAAGGGGGGTGGGGGATACTAACTCGTAGAAGGAAGCATCCTAGCATCTTCTAATATACACTAATCGACTCCTCGTACCTTATAACCTAGGAGTAGACACCATTATTAGCCGTGGACATGTCATGCTAGAAAAGGCTAGAAAAGGGGGTAGGGTAATAACTCATAGAAGGAAGCATCCTAGCACCTTCTAATATACACCAATCGACTCCCCGTACCCAATAA